>JAOPHQ010000730.1:0-17500 GCA_030340625.1 Merluccius polli
CCTCCCACAGGTGAACACCTCACACCACTCCTAGCTCCTTCCACAGGTGAACACCTCACAACACTCCTAGCTCCTCCACAGGTGAACACCTCACAACACTCCTAGCTCCTCCCACAGGTGAACACCTCACAACACTCCTAGCTCCTCCCACAGGTGAACACCTCACAACACTCCTAGCTCCTCCCACAGGTGAACACCTCACAACACTCCTAGCTCCTCCCACAGGTGAACACCTCACAACACTCCTAGCTCCTCCCACAGGTGAACACCTCACAACACTCCTAGCTCCTCCCACAGGTGAACACCTCACAACACCTAGCTCTCCACAGGTGAACACCTCACAATCCTAGTCCTCCACAGGTCAAACATTTCAACAGTACCTAATGCAAAGAAACCAGAAGATTCACGGCCAAAACACCAAAGAAAATTATTTTTTTAGTATTTATAATTCTCTCATTTTAAGATGGAGTAAGCAATAACGTATACTTGAAAAAGCAATACTGGTACGTTTTCCTTAAAGACACCATGAAATTAAAATGGTTTTTCACGCTGGCAGGCACGGCTAGCATAGCATAACATATATCCAATCCCAACGGACTTCCCAACGCCATCAGTCCTGCCGACTTGTCTCGTTGACGTGTTCACTTGAGGCGCGTTTGGACAGCGTGCTCAACACACTCCGTTGTTTTCCTGTGGAGGAAGCGCCACAGCAATTTCAGGGAGCGGAGGGGCCATGTGGGTCCCGCTTCGAAGAGTTGCAGTACAGTCCAAAACGCCCGAATGTTTTGAGCCACAGCTGATTGTGTGTTTTAAACCTCGACCTAGCGACACGGCGGTGCATACCGATCTGCACCGCGGACCGACCAGTACCGTACGGTTCAAATCAAATCCATGTACCGTTGGTGATGTCATGTGATGTCAATGACCACAGGCAGTGATGTCATGTGTGATGTCATTGACCCCCGGCGGTGATGTCATGTGTGATGTCATTGAACCCAGGCGTACCAGCGCTGCCGGACGGACCACGAGAGGACCACCCTGCTGTCGGAGCTTCTGATTCGCCGAGGGGAGGGCGTGACTTGCACCAGCCGGCGGGTGGGCCCAGAGCTGTCCAGGCGTATCTACCTCCTGTTGAGCTCCCGCGACGCCCAGCAGACACTGGACGCCACTACCTGACCGCCGAGCAAGGCATCGCAGCCGGGGTTTGATCTTGTGTTGTCTGTTCCTACCTGGGGTGCTTTGGTATTAGTTAGGATTTGTTGTATGAAAGAGGAGGTTCACTACAGTTTTTGACTTTTATTCATGGTAATGCAATTACTGTGTGTGTAGTTTACTTTCTTTTATTTGATATATATTTTGTGTGCTTTTATTACATTTTCATACCCTGGCCTTGGTTTATTATTAAAATTTTAAAATGCAAAAAAAGTATTTCCAAACTGTGCTATTTATGCCTGCAGAAATTATCTTGTGCGGTTAACAGTGGTAGGCCTACAACTTAATAGCTTTGAGCTCAATGGCCGACCTGTATAGTCGTTAAATGAAGCATCATTCAAGCGTAACTCACTGGCCCACATCTCTTGGCCCTTGGCCCAAACTGAATTATGTGCAGCTCGTCTCTCACCTCCGTTTGTCTCCAAGGCTGTCGGAGTAGAAGTCGTTACGGCCGCCGCGCTGGTCCCGTGGCGAGGCCGACTCGGCTCGGCTCGTCTTCACAAGGCCTGAGGCTTATTTTCAGCACATTAACTAAAATGGAGCCAGGAAGTGATGAGGAGATGAGGAGAACAAATGCAGGGTAACCAGCCATTAAATAGTGTTAAGAGATGAGCAACCTGCCAGGTCTTGGAGACAGAACAGGCCGCATAATAATGCGGCGATGGGCTTCGCCTGACACATCGCTGCAATATTCCATGTGAAAGTGGACATGACATCGTTGTTTAATTTCACAAACGTGTCACGCGCCACTAGCTGGACGCGAGATGCTGCTGGGCCCCCCACAACTAGTGACCACATGATGGCTTCAAACTGAAATGCTCAACATACCATTATAGTGCTGCCAGATGGAGATGGAGATCTCTACACCTTCGGGAAATATATATTGGTATATCCATCTGTTGTACATTATGAAACCATAAGGGTTAGGACAGTATTTGGTCACTAGGGGTCAGACTTGCACCATGTTGAATTATGAAAGTCTCGACTTGAATTAAATTGAAGTCTAGAAATTCATACATTTTCCTCTGTGTGTCTTGGAGGAGAGCTTTATAAAATCAGGCAGGAAACGGCCTCATGTAAGCTAAGGACGCAGAAGATAAATATGCGTGGAATAATCTTGTCACAATGTTTTTTTCTAAATGTTGCAGATAGGAAAGTGGATCGAGAAGAAATTCATTATTCAAAGTGACAGCCATGCCAGTTAGTGTTGTTCTGTATCCTGAAGTCTCCCAGTGAAAAGACACGGTAAAAGAGCTGTAAACTGAGTCATTAGTTCTCTGGGGAGGCTGCTGGAGAAACACTTGCTAGTTGTGGGAACACATCTTCTCACCCCACTGGCTTCATCTGGGTGTGGGAACACATCTTCTCACCCGACTGGTTTCATCTGGGTGTGGGAACACATCTTCTTAGCCGATTGGCTTCATCTGGGTGTGGGATCAAATCTTCTCAACTGTCTGGCTTCATCTGGGTGTGGGAACACATCTTCTCACCCCACTGGCTTCATCTGGGTGTGGGAGCACATCTTCTCACCCCACTGGCTTCATCTGGGTGTGGAAACACATCTTCTCACCCCACTGGCTTCATCTTGGTGTGGGAACACATCTTCTCACCCCACTGGCTTCATCTGGGTGTGGGAGCACATCTTCTCACCCCATGGCTTTATCTGGGTGTGGGAACACATCTTCTCACCCGACTGGCTTGAAAAGACACGGTAAAAGAGCTGTAAACTGAGTCATTAGTTCTCTGGGGAGGCTGCTGGAGAAACACTTGCTAGTTGTGGGAACACATCTTCTCACCCCACTGGCTTCATCTGGGTGTGGGAACACATCTTCTCACCCGACTGGTTTCATCTGGGTGTGGGAACACATCTTCTTAGCCGATTGGCTTCATCTGGGTGTGGGATCAAATCTTCTCAACTGACTGGCTTCATCTGGGTGTGGGAACACATCTTCTCACCCCACTGGCTTCATCTGGGTGTGGAAACACATCTTCTCACCCCACTGGCTTCATCTTGGTGTGGGAACACATCTTCTCACCCCACTGGCTTCATCTGGGTGTGGGAACACATCTCACCCCACTTGCTTCATCTGGGTGTGGGAACACATCTCAACCCCACTGGCTTCATCTTAGTGTGGGAACACATCTTCTCACCCCACTGGCTTCATCTGGGTGTGGGAACACATCTTCTCACCCCACTGGCTTCATCTGGGTGTGGGAGCACATCTTCTCAGCCGACTGGCTTCATCTGGGTGTGGGAACACATCTTCTCACCCCACTGGCTTCATCTGGGTGTGGGAACACATCTTCTCACCCCACTGGCTTCATCTGGGTGTGGGAACACATCTTCTCACCCGACTGGCGTCATCTGGGTGTGGGAACACATCTTCTCACCCCACTGGCTTCATCTGGGTGTGGGAACACATCTTCTCACCCGACTGGCGTCATCTGGGTGTGGGAACACATCATCTCACCCGACTGGCTTCATCTGGGTGTGGGAGCACATCTTCTCAGCCGACTGGCTTCATCTGGGTGTGGGAACACATCTTCTCACCCCACTGGCTTCATCTGGGTGTGGGAACACATCTTCTCACCCCACTGGCTTCATCTGGGTGTGGGAGCACATCTTCTTAGCCGACTGGCTTCTTTTGGGTGTGGGAACACATCTTCTCACCCCACTGGCTTCATCTGGGTGTGGGAACACATCTCACCCCACTGGCTTCATCTTAGTGTGGGAACACATCTTCTCACCCCACTGGCTTCATCTGGGTGTGGGAACACATCTCAACCCCCACTGGCTTCATCTTGGTGTGGGAACACATCTTCTCAGCCGACTGGCTTCATCTGGGTGTGGGAACACATCTTCTCAGCCGATTGGCTTCATCTGGGTGTGGGAACACATCTTCTCACCCAACATTAACAATGATTCAGTCTGTGTCATAGCCTGACTCATGGTATTGTAGCTTTGGACTAATGTGCATATGGGACACAGCACTTTCACTCGGAGCCCGGGGTTAAAACTCTCAGGCACAGTATCAGCATTCATCCTTATAGTCACAGTACCGGGAGAGGTCCAGAGTACCCCACTACCGGAAGAGGTTCAGACTACCCCGCTACCGGGAGAGGTCCAGAGTACCCTGCTACCAGGAGAGGTTTGCTAAGTACCCCGCTACCAGGAGAGGTCTGCTAAGTACCCCGCTACCAGGAGAGGTCTGCTAAGTACCCCGCTCCCGGGAGAGGTCTGCTAAGTACCCCGCTACCGGGAGAGGTCTGCTAAGTACCCCGCTACCGGGAGAGGTCTGCTAAGTACCCCGCTACCGGGAGAGGTCTGCTAAGTACCCCGCTACCGGGAGAGGTCTGCTAAGTACCCCGCTACCGGGAGACGTCTGCTAAGTACCCCGCTACCGGGAGAGGTCTGCTAAGTACCCCGCTACCGGGAGAGGTCCAGAGTACCCCGCTACCGGGAGGGGTCTGCTCAGTACCCCGCTACCAGGAGAGGTCCAGAGTACCCCGCTACCGGGAGGGGTCTGCTCAGTACCCCGCTACCAGGGTAGGTCTGCACTCTGAGCTTATGAATATGATGGAAACCCATTTCCTTGCTGGAGATGTGAGAAGACGGTGACATGACCCAATTCACTGGATCTGGTGCCGATGTTCTGTGTTCCACTTCCTGGCTATTTTATTTAATGTTCCCCTGCTGGCTCAACAACACACAGAGACACTCTGCCCATCTCCCCTCCCTAGCGGAGAGCAGCTCCTGTCTCCCCTCCCTAGCGGAGAGCAGCTCCTGTCTCCTTTCTAGCGGAGAGCAGCTCCTATCTCCTCCCTAGCGGAGAGCAGCTCCAGTCTCCTCCCTAGCGGAGAGCAGCTCCTGTCTCCCCTCCCTAGCGGAGAGCAGCTCCCGTCTCCCCTCCCTAGCGGAGAGCAGCTCCCGTCTCCCCTCCCTAGCGGAGAGCAGCTCCCGTCTCCCCTCCCTAGCGGAGAGCAGCTCCTGTCTCCTTTCTAGCGAAGAGCAGCTCCTATCTCCTCCCTAGCAGAGAGCAGCTCCAGTCTCCTCCCTAGCAGAGAGCAGCTCCTGTCTCCTGCCTAGTGGAGAGCAGCTCCCGTCTCCCCTCCCTAGCACAGAGCAGCTCCCGTCTCCTCCCTAGCAGAGAGCAGCTCCTATTTCCTCCCTAGCGGAGGGCAGCCCGTCTCTCCTCCCTAACCGGGGAGCAGCTCCTGTCCCCTCCCTAGCGGAGAGCAGCTCCTGTCTCCCCTCCCTAGCGGAGAGCAGCTCCTGTCTCTCTCTAGCAGAGAGCAGCTCCTATCTCCTCCCTAGTGGAGAGCAGCCTGTCTCCTCCCTAGCGGAGAGCAGCCAGTCTTGCCTCCCTAGCGGAGAGCAGCTTGCGTCTCCTACCTAGTGGAGAGCAGCTTGCGTCTCCTACCTAGTGGAGAGCAGCTCCAGTCTCCTGCCTAGCGGAGAGCAGCTCCAGTCTCCTGCCTAGCGGAGAGCAGCTCCTGTCTCCTCCCTAGCGGAGAGCAGGTCCTGTCTCCCCTCCCTAGCGGAGAGCAGGTCCTGTCTCCCCTCCCTAGCGGAGAGCAGGTCCTGTCTCCCCCCTAGCGGAGAGCAGGTCCTGTCTCCCCTCCCTAGCGGAGAGCAGGTCCTGTCTCCCCTCCCTAGCGGAGAGCAGCCTGCGTCTCCTCCCTAGCGGAGAGCAGGTCCTGTCTCCCCTCCCTAGCGGAGAGCAGGTCCTGTCTCCCCTCCCTAGTGGAGAGCAGCTCCAGTCTCCTCCCTAGCGGAGAGCAGCTCCAGTCTCCTCCCTAGCGGAGAGCAGCTCGTGTCTCCTCCCTAGCGGAGAGCAGCTCCAGTCTCCTCCCTAGCGGAGAGCAGTTCACGTCTCGAGTACATGAAGAGCCGAGTACAGGACATTATGAAGTACAGGAAGTGACGCAGGTTTTGATGAAACTCTAGTTGACTCATTCTCTGTGTGCTGTAGCTAACACCAGGTGAAACAACCAGACACACAGTCCATTCATCTCCTTAGGAGACACTTGTTTCTTCAGAGTGCATTAGAGAACAGAGGAGCAGCCTTGCCTCCACACTATCTTGAGCCCAGTAGTGGTCATTACTGCGGGACCAACTGTCCCGCTTGTCCAGCTGTAATGGTGTTGTTGTGACCTGCTTTTAAATCAGGGTGAGAGAGAGAGAGAGAGAGAAACCTTTCTCTATTCTGCAAGGGCGTTTGAAACAAAGGGATTGGTCGACCGGACGAGACACATCTGCTCCCTGTGGAGGAAACTAAGGGATGGAAAAGTGAGAGAGAGACATACAGACGGAGATATATATCAGATATATATGTGTATATATATATATAGATATATCAGAATATAATTTATCATCAAACCTTTCTCCATCCGTCGGACTTCGTGCACTAAGCCACGGTGTGATGGGACACACACACACACACACACACACACACACACACACACACACACACACACACACACACACACACACAAAAGGCCAGCAGAACATAGGAAGTGACATTATAACATACATTATAACACATAATATATAACACCCATTCTAGATCCATAACCAAGCACTTCAGGTTCATGTTTATGAGACATTGATAACACAACTACTTATGGCTGAACATGAAGAAAGAGAACTGAACTAAAACCAAACTTGACACCTCCATAACTCCACAACGAGATGTTTCCCATTCAACACCTCCATAACTCCACAACGAGATGTTTCCCATTCAACACCTCCATAACTCCACAACGAGATGTTTCCCATTCAACACCTCCATAACTCCACAACGAGATGTTTCCCATTCTGTTCTTTGTGCTCCGGTGATGTGAGGAAGAGCCAGAGCAGTGGTATAATATCCGCAGCCATCACAGAAGATTTCCGCACCATATGAACATAGATAAATGATAAATGCTGCTGAACGCGACCCTGGCTCTGGTGTCGCTGCCTCATGGCGTCTGGTTTACTTGCTCCTGTTTTCTAGCCCATTACACACGATGAAGTGACACCAGGAGGGACTCCAAGCCAGCGCTGTTCAATCAGCCTGGAAGTAACGCTGGGCCCCCCCAACCTTTATTGTGAAGCAAGCGGGAATTCAGTTTCCTCAGCATTTCATATTATGATTGATAACAAGACAACGAGGTCCAATCCAAGCTGCAGATGAAGTTGGGTCATGTTGCTGTGATGGACTTGGAGTTAAACGTTCATTCTCATCTTTTCTTGAAACAAAACTGGGACTACACACTGTGTGTGTATCTAGAGTAGCACAAGGCCTACACCCCCTCATGTAGGGACCCTGCTAGGAGGGAACCTATAGGTCCACCTGTAGGTTTAAGGTAACACTATGGGTCCTATTTTAACGGCCTGAAATGCATGGTCTGAAGCGCGCGGCGCAGGTGCATACAGGGCGTGTCCCAATGACCGTCTGCTTGTTTAACGGCGGAAAAATGTTGGCAGCGCCAGGCGCACGGTCCGAAAGGGTTGTACTTCATCTCTTCATTCATCATGGGTGTGTTTTGGGGCGTCACATGCAATAAACCGATCAGTGTCATCTCCCATCCCCTTTAAAGCAAGCGCTTGGTGGATTGCTATTATGACGGCGGATTTGCCAGGCGGGAAGAAGGACCGATGTTCAGGCGGGGAGACGGATCGGCCCCTCCAGGGACTGAGCAGTACAATGTGTCCCAAACACACAGCTTCTTACAAAAATACTTTATTTTATCAAATGGTTTATAACACCTGCAATAAAGTCCTTCTATAAATGAAGTGTAAATGTCCTGCAGCTCTGCTGGCTGAAGGTCCTCAGGCCGGACCCAGTTGGCAGGAGCAGGGGGTCGAAGTGGACATGACATGTCACAAATATGCAAAATGCAAGTGCATTTACTATTTAAACCACGTGGGCGCAGGGCGGGAAAACCAGAACTGCGTCGGTCTGAAACTAGCAGAGACACTTAGGTGTCAGATAGGGTGTCGGATAGGGTGTAATATAGGATGTCAGGTAGGGTGTCAGATAGGGTGTAATATAGGATGTCAGGTAGGGTGTCAGATGGGGTGTAATATAGGATGTCAGATAGGGTGTAATATAGGATGTCAGATAGGGTGTCAGGTATGGTGTCAGATAGGGTGTCAGATGGGGTGTCAGATAGGGTGTAATATAGGATGTCAGATAGGGTGTCAGGTATGGTGTCAGATAGGGTGTCAGATGGGGTGTCAGATAGGATGTCAGATAGGGTGTAAGATAGGGTGTCGGATAGGATGTCAGATAGGATGTGAGATAGGGTGTAAGATAGGACCCAACATGTCTTTATTCCAATTGAGAACTTTTGTAGTTTTAATCAGCAGTGTGCTGAATCCTTCACTATTTAGTGGCAGATTAGTGCAACTAGGCTGCATCATGGTTTTTATGAGACACTGAGCTCGCATTTCAACTTTATTTGAGCAGTTTGACTGGAGCGTCCCATCAGCAGAATGCTAAGGCAGCATCAAAGGCCTCAGTGATGGATGATGAGGCCGGCCTCACCAGGCACACCTCAAACCACTGAAACATGGGCCATTATGGTGTGTGTGTGTGTGTGTGTGTGTTTGTAGCGTGTCCTAAAATATCTTGTTGCCATGGCTACCACTTTAACACCACACAACAGTCTTGTCAGGGACCAGGGCGGTACTGATGCACAATGCTGTTGTTTGGCAGACAGATAAATATTATATATATATATATATATATATATATATATATATATATATATATATATATATATATTGAAAGCCTTTTTTTGGTTGTTGTTTTTTCAAGTTTGCCTGTTGCAATCACTGGATAATTTCTTTGTGATTTTTTATGCCATCAAAGGGTTCAATCAGACGACTCCACCCTCAAAATCCCCCCAAAATGTAATTCTTTTGGACTGAAAGTCGTCTGACTTTCAGATTTCAACCTGCGTTGTCCTCATCATAAATAACCACCGTGCAGCGATATGACGACGGAGGACAAGGCTGCCATCATTTATAGACCAACACAGAGAGATGTGGGGCTTATCTGTCCGGCACAGCTTTGAGATTCTGTCAGCTGTCCTTGACGTGGGTACTTTATGATGTCAGGTATGAGGTTTGCACAACTTTAGATGTTTAGCTTGTCAGCAAAACTGTGATTCTAACAAATTAATTTTAATGAAATGAAACGTTTTTCAATATTGAATTTTGTTATTGAGGCAAAGTATTGTGATCCATAGGCATTATCACAATTGTTTAGGCGTTTTGAAATGTTCATTTTCCTGCTAGTGAAGGTGCTTGTATTGCTCCTAGTCCTAGTGGCAACACATCAGGTCGCTTGTCCACAGAGAAATTATTAAAACATTGAGCAGATCCCAGCATTGTGGGGCGGGCAGCCGTCCTACAGCGGCACCGCGTGACGCGAGGCCTTCCTACAGCGGCACCGCGTGACGCGAGGCCTTCCTACAGCGGCACCGCGTGACGCGAGGCCTTCCTACAGCGGCACCGCGTGACGCGAGGCCTTCCTACAGCGGCACCGCGTGACGCGAGGCCTTCCTACAGCGGCACCGCGTGACGCGAGGCCTTCCTACAGCGGCACCGCGTGACGCGAGGCCTTCCTACAGCAGCATCGTGTGACGTGAGCACCGCGTGATACGAGGCGTTGGCCTCATAGTTTCACTTCCCCGCTGCTCTCAGAGAGATAAAACAGGCTATGAGATGAAGCATCTGCTTCAATAAACGTAGTGTCCTCCTAAATACTGCGACGGCACGCTGTGCCCAAATTTCACCCTTGAATTAACAGAATGCCTGCGACCGAAAACCAGTACTTTAATTTAATCAGAAGGAGGGCATTTAACCTTAAGCTCTCATTATTACGAGTGGTTCGTTCATCTCCTGGCCGCGTTGGCGCCTGATCATGGGACACGAGCGAAATGCCACAAAGCCCTTTCAGAACCAGAATGTATATTAATTAGCATTATTAATTCATAGACACATTCATAATGTTCAACTGGGCATTGTGTCTTTGGGCTCATGGCAGTGTGGTGTAGGCCGCTAAGGCAAGGTGGTGGTGGATGACAGAATTATGAATTATGAAATATGGCTTCAAAGTGTTTCTCGGTTTCGAAATAATAACAACCCATTGTCTGATTATTTCTGGATTTGTAAAGAAAAAAAAAGAAGAAAAGCTGTTTTTCTTTGAATGTCACTCGGTTCCCGGAGACTGAAAGTGACTTGGGATGTCACAGTCTCCTCTTAAGCAGAGCCCTGCTGTGACATCCCATTATATTACAGACATTAGTCTACTGTAGGTGCAACACGACGGGACACCAGCTCTGTGAAAATTACTGTCAAATACGAAATGGTAAAGTTCACAAGACTTTAAGTGTTTTCCTCGCATGGATCGGCCAATATTCACCTCACAACTGTTGAGGAAGCTTTACCTGCCGCTTTTGTGCTACAATACCATGATGCTCACCACTCTGCAGCCAACCCCTGTACAGCTCACCACTCTGCAGCCAACCCCTGTACAGCTCACCACTCTGCAGCCAACCCCTGTGCAGCTCACCACTCTGCAGCCAACCCCAAGCCATTATTATAATGTAAATGCATTTGTTTCTAAATGATTCAAACATATGCCAAAAAACGACAACTAAAGACCAGAATGTCCATTTGGATTTAGATGAGGAACATAACAAATTCAGATTCAGATCAATCAGATACTTGAGTTATCCAAATTAAAACTTTCCAGACCTCCTAAAACTAAAACATAAAATTTTCATATGCCAAGATCTGACATATAAAAGCAGCTACGCTGACTCATCTTCATAGGAAATATTATTTTATGCTTTATTCTGCGTCTTTGTAACAAGCAAGAGTGTGAGCCAGCTAGATCCGCCCATACCGGCCAGATCTTTCCACACAAGTCTCACACTACAAAATACATGAACGAGCATCTGGTCAATTTACCAACTGTCAACTTTGTTTACAGCCGGTTGCTCTGGTGTTGCGTTGCACTTAATTATCCACACTCACTTGTTTGTGTTCGGAGAAGATGATCGGGGCGGGACTGGGAGAAAACCAGCAGGAGTCCAAAATAAATAATAACCCAATGTTTGTGGTGAAATAAATGTTACACACGCTCTCCGTTGGCCTTCAGGAGATTCCCAGATGATTGGCACTGAAGGGCCAGAGAGGAAGCTGTGGACCACATCGCAGAGACGAGCAGCCGATGGATTATTTCAGGTTTCGCTGGACGATTTCCAGCAAGATGATGTAATCTAGAGAGTGAGACTACAGAGTGAGACTAGAGAATGAGACTAGAGAGTGAGACTGGGTGAGACTAGAGAATGAGACTGGGTGAGACTAAAGAATGAGACTAGAGAGTGAGACTGGGTGAGACTAGAGAATGAGACTAGAGAGTGAGACTAGAGAGTGAGACTGGGTGAGACTAGAGAATGAGACTAGAGAGTGAGACTGGGTGAGACTAGAGAATGAGACTAGAGAGTGAGACTGGGTGAGACTAGAGAATGAGACTAAAGAATGAGACTAGAGAGTGAGACTAGAGAGAGACTGGGTGAGACTAGAGAATGAGACTAGAGAGTGAGACTGGGTGAGACTAGAGAGTGACACTGGGTGAAACTAGAGCGTGGGACTAGAGAGTGAGACAATTCAAGGAACTGTCTTAAAGGGGCAGTAAGTGGCATCTAGCGGTCTGAATAATCATTCTAAGGTAATGAAACCACAATGACTCTTGTAACTCTATTTTCAACACATTAATTAAAACATAAAACAATATTATCTTCCATTTCTGCCAAGTCTGTTCCACTAGATGCCACTAAATAATGCACACTGGACGTTTAATAATAAAAGTGTGGGGCGAGTGCGTCCATGCGTGGCCCAGCGAGGCTTTGCAGGTTGACTCCTGCCACACGCCACAAGTGGCTTTAATGGGCTCCTGCGACGCGGGACACAGGTTGTTATTGAGAGAATTATCCATTTATTGGAGACGGCGAGATGTTATATACGCCGAGCAGATGTTACATGCTGCCATGACAGTGGCTCTCTCTCCTGAGTGTGTGTGGTGATAGCTGGTTTATCCTGGATGCCATGATTGCTCTGCACCACATGTGTGCTGCAGCCCCACCCAGCCAGAGTCCAATCAGCCTGAATGGGGCCAGGTGAGGCTGTAGACCAGCTATCAACCACACACACTCCACAATACACTTCACAACTGCAATTCAACATTAATATCGGTGCACTCAAGTCGCTTGCTCTGATATCTAATGATGGGGCCCCCCCATCAACACCCCCCCCCCCCCCCCCCCCCCCGGTGTAGGAGGGGTCATTGTGTACAACCAAAAGCAGGAGGTCTTTCATGTGGAAGCCAGCTCTGCCTTTGGGCGACAGCACTATTCAAACAAGCCATCCTAGTGCTGGATTCACATGCGGACTGTAGAAAGATAGCGGAGACTCATCTTGTTTATATACTGTGAGGACATTGACTATGTTCACTGAAATTGCAGCTAAAGTGATGCTCATTATCCTGTCTTTGACTTTTAACCTTGTGGATTGCTCTCAGTGAAGCATATGTTATTATGCATTGAAACAGGACGACTTGAAAAACCGAAAATGCTCAAAGTGAAAAATCAGATGTCATCATCCAGAACTACAGAGCAATTTTAATTAAATTGATGTAAACAAACACTTGTGATGGACAGAAAACTGCCACCATTTTGGCTTCTTCACAAAATACCTTTTTTTGGGAGACGTCTAGGTAAAGAAGAAATAGCAATGAAAAGGAGGCCTACCTTTCTACCACTCTGGCCTCCGCTTTTCTTTTTACTTACGGACAATCTGCAGATAAATGAGATTGTCAGCAACTCCATAATGCAATTTCCCCCCACATCGTCTCTGGACGCTCCCCAGAGACGACGGTATTAAACAAAACTTGTCCTCAGTTTGCCAACTCAAACCGCCCTTTATTTCCTATTAAATCCAGCACACCCCCTGCCTGAACATTTGATCCTTTGTTGCAATAAGAGCATCATTTGTTCTGCTTGGAGCCCAGTGGGTCTAGAGGACCGGCGGCTGGGTGAGCTCTGCATGCAAACACTGGACTCCCTCGAGCACACGCCAAATCCAGCAGCCATCTCGCTCTATCATGCTTTTTGTACTACCGGCATTGAGATGGGCAAGAAGCATTAGGTGGGATAGCTCAGGGTGACGGTCAGCCTTTGTCATGTATATCATCGAAGGGACGGCCGATGAGCGGATGAATCATTAATCCGGGCCCACGGCAAGGAGCGAAGCGAAGGCTTCCAGTCAGCCGGCCGGCCGGCCGCTCGGGTCGGGCCGGTCAGAGTCACTCACAGTGTGGAGGAGATGTCCAACGTGGCTCCAGGCCATGCTTTCTTCCACCGGCCCAGGGACTCGCAGCTCAAACATGATTAGTTTGGATGTTATTCTGCTGACTCTGCAAGACGAGAGGTGTGCACTCTGAGGAGAAGCCTCATAAACTCAATTTGGCTTATCCCTGTGTCAATATTGGTGGAATTATGAATCGCAATAAAAATACGCCCTAATGTCGAGAAGGAGATGGTAATATATTCTCTGTGCATACACAGGCTTGTTGCTTACACACACACGCACACACACAAGTCAGACTGTGGTGGACATGTTGAGGTTATTGAAGTGGAAATGATGCAGAGGCTCTTGGGAGTTCAGGTTAGAGGTCATGAGTCCACACCACCACACCTGAGATCAGCTCAATACTAATTATTGAGTAATACTCAATGCTACTACTGCAGCTACTACTAATACTTTTCTAATTCTTTCAACAGGGGAAGTTGTTAAATATGTATTGTTTTTTTTAAATTGCTCAAATAAATTCGCTCTTTTGATTGTTAAATTAATATACAAGGTTAATTAAGATATTTCCTAATATCACCTCTAGACAGAAGTCTTATTTATATTCATCTGAAAAACTGAATGAATGAAAAAGCTAAATTTGACACACGGTGAGGAACATGGCAGGTTTCTCAATATTATTTGTGGTATTTTATTACAAATACATTTGCTGTACTATATTTTGAAAATAAGAATAATGAATGGCCATTAAGTTTTAAGTCAATTGTACTTTTTATACACTTTGTAATCACGTTTATTTATCTAAAGTGGGAGTAGAGAACTGTAGTAATGTTGATTGCACAGTGTAATGGCTACAGAATAATGACACCATGCGTTTACCCCTGCTGCCAACAGCAATACTCCAACTATGGTATTACTATGCAACGCACATCATTACAATATCTTTAGCCTGTTCCCGAATAAAATGGTGCCAATGTCTCTTGACCTCCTCAGTGAACGTGCTTCTGTCTGTCTTATTTCCAAAGTGCTGATCGTTATTTCCAGACGTCTTGTGTTGTCTGTGGTTGCTCAGCTCTGAGGAGACGGAAAGCGATCCGGTTTGTCTTTTAAAATAGTTGTTGTCTGTTGTCAACAGCCACCGTCCAGGTGGCGCAATGCAGAGAGCTGCAGGCTATCAGATCTGTGGACTATGGTTCGAGTCCCGGCAAGGGACATCTATGTGGTTTCCTCTTGTGTATTGTGATGTCACATACAAGTGCGACTTCCTAGTACATCGCAGTGGGCGTCCAGGTGGCGCAAAGCAGAGTGCTGCAGGTTATCAGATCTGTAGACCAGGGTTTGAGTCCCGGCAAGGGACATCTATGTGGTTTCCTCTTGTGTATTGTGATGTCAAATACAAGTGCAACTTCCCTACAGGTTATTGCGGGGTGTCTCGGTGGCATGATGGAGAGAGCCGTGGTCTAATGCTCTGACTAACCTGGTATCGTATCCTGGTAGTTGGACTCTCTCCCCATTCCCCAGGGGTAGAGGGGGGTATAAGAAGGGCTCTTGGGGATGCCAGTGATTGACAGAGGGCTGTTGGAGACGTAGTATGGCACTCCTGCCCTACCACAACAGTCAGTGACGCAGAGCTCTCCAACATCCTGTTCACTGGGAACAAGATTTTGGAGTGGACCGAGTGAACAAGCTGTTGGAGGCAGGTCTCCAATGTCTTGTTCACTCGGTCCACACCAAAATCTTGTTCCCAGTGAACAGGATGTTGGAGACTCCTGTGTCACAGACTGTTGTGGTATGTCAGGGCTGTCATACTACATCCCCAAGAGCCCTTCTTATATTCACCTCTACCCATGGGGAATGGGGAGAGTCTGACTACCAGGATTCGATACCAGGTCAGTCAGAGCAGTAGACCACAGCTCTTTCCATCACACCACCGAGATGCACCGCTATGACTTGTAAGGAAGTTGCACTTGTATTTGACATCACAATACACAAGAAGAAAATACATAGCTGGACTCGAACCCTGGTCTACAAATTTGATAACCTGCAGCGCTCCGCATTGCGCCACCTGGACACCAACAGTAAAGTACTAGGAAGTCGCACTTGTATTTGACATCACAACACACAAGAGGAAACAACATAGATGTCCCTTGCCGGGACTCGAACCCTGGGTTACAGATCTGATACCCTGCAGCGCTCTGCTTTGTGCCACCTGTACACACACTGTGATGTACTAGGAAGTCGCACTTGTATTTGACATCACAATACACAAGAGGAAACCAGAAAGATGTCCCTTGCCGGGATTCGAACCCTGGTCTACAGCTCTGGTAACCTGCAGCGCTCTGCGTTGCGCCACCTGGACGCCCACTGTGATGTACTAGGAAGTCGCACTTGTATTTGACATTACAATTCATGTAGAAATAAACCACCACCACAGCACACTCCCTCCCTCACTGGGACTTGAACCCCGGTCTCCTGTGCAAATCACACGCAATTCTCTCCCCAGTGCCACAATGTCGCACTTGTATTTGACATTACAATTCAGGTGACGTAGAAATAATCACTGGCGTCCCCAAGAGCCCTCTTCTTATATGTCGTTGTCCCGGCCAGTGGCGGTTTTAGGCCGTTTTTGGGGGGGCTTTAGCCTCCCCAAATTCAATCTCAGCCCCCCCCCCCCCCCACACGAAGAGGACATTTTTACCTTTCCAACAATACCAATATTATTTTTGTACTCCAAATAGAACCCGAGAGAGATATGTCCTAATTAATACAGAAGTAGAAGTAGGCCTAATTGGCCTACTTGGGCCTGTTGCCAGCATGATTCTCTCACATACGTGATTTCTATTTCCCTCTGAGCCCCCCCCAAAGGTCTGATCCTAGAACCGCCCCTGGTTGTGGCATCTCCATAGTGTAAAGGCACAAGCCTTGACTGCAGGCAGCAAAAGTGCAAGTTTCAAGTCACCAAGGAACAGAACGAGACGGAGAACGAGAGAAACAGACCACAGAAGTTGACGTCTAAAAGACATTTTGTATTTGTGCATCTTTTGGCAGGCGGCCCCATGTAGAAACAATGCTGACAAGGGAAATCTCTGCAAGTCATAACACGCAGGTTTCTTCCTCGGGTTTTGACGCTACCTGTCTAGTGCTGTTGCTGTGGGTTTTTCTTTCAAAAAAAAGGAACAAATAAACGTTCAGCGTCGCCTCCGACTTTCTTTTCAAAGGAATTCAAATTCAGCCTCACAACCTCTTTTGATTAGGACGGTTTGCAGCACAGCAAATAAAGTAAAAAAAAAACCCAACATAATTGTTTCTCCGAACGCGAGGCGCGTCCATATTCCTCCAGAAGGCCCGGGTACCAGATATCCTGCGCCTTCCTTTACCCATACAAAAAATCAATGACTTAAGTCCGAGAGATAACGCCGAATACGGTGAGGGCTGTTATCGTGCGCCTGCTGCCAAAACCTAATCTGAGCACTTGAGTGTGAAGCCGATCCCAAACAGCATATTTATCCAGCGGCGCGGCACAGGACACGCCATGCTCACCCCTCAGCTCACAGACACTTCCTCTCTAACAGCAGGTGGAGGAGGAGAGGGTGATGACAGAGTCATTCAGGCCCACAGACGGCATCTTATTTCAGCATAATTGGCGCTTTGAAAGGCGCCGGGTCATACAAGGGCGTCCTCGCGGCCCAACAACACATCATGTCGTCGCTTATTATCTTTTCTTCAGATAAATTCTCCCTCTTTCGGCGCAGCACCTTGAACACAAAGGTTTCCTACGGGTGCTTCTGCAGAGCACCCACAGCAGTGTGGCGTGGAATTCAATTACATAGGTTGCAAGAACATGAGACACACTACAGACATTAAAGACACCCTACAGACACACTACAGACACACTACAGACACAAGAGACACACTACAGAC
>JAOPHQ010000730.1:27500-32672 GCA_030340625.1 Merluccius polli
GAGACAGTAAGGGAGTGAGAGAGAGACAGTAAGGGAGTGAGAGAGAGACAGTAAGGGAGTGAGAGAGAGGCGCTAGCAGTACGACACCGCAGTGTTCACTTAGTGATCGGTTGCTTCTCCATAGAGACCAGCTGAACACTGGACTGCTTTGGTTTGGAAGCAGGAACTGGGGTGAGGTTTTTAAAGCTAATTGGCTAAATCCTTTAACTTGGCCTGATGCACCCTGGGTAACGTTAAAGGAGGTGACATTTAAAGCATGTCATCTCCATCAGGATGAAGGCAGGAGGAATAATGTGCTGAGGTTAGCACATTATTCAAGTTAAACAAGACGGAGAAGGATATCGGAGTGACGACCAGGAAGACGCACGTGCCGAGAAAACAACCTTTGATATGGATAATAAAACAAGATGGCAGCCTTGCTTCAGCAAAACAACGGGGGAAAAAACAAACGCATTTTTACCATAATGTTGAATGTGAGTTCATTATTACTAATTACGCAGCTGTCGTCAACAAAACTGTATGTTGGTCACTTTTTTTTACCGTCATCTGGTTCTTGAAAAATGATGTTATGTTGTATGATACATTCAGCATGTGAACATGATGTTATGTTGTATGATACATTTAGCGTGTGAACATGATGTTATGTTGTATGATACATTTAGCATGTGAACATGATGTTATGTTGTATGATACATTTAGCGTGTGAACATGATGTTATGTTGTATGATACATTTAGCGTGTGAACATGATGTTATGTTGTATGATACATTTAGCATGTGAACATGATGTTATGTTGTATGATACATTTAGCGTGTGAACATGATGTTATGTTGTATGATACATTTAGCATGTGAACATGATGTTATGTTGTATGATACATTTAGCATATGATGTTATGTTGTATGATACATTCAGCATGTGAACATGTTATGTTGTATGATACATTTAGCATGTGAACATGATGTTATGTTGTATGATACATTCAGCATGTGAACATGATGTTATGTTGTATGATACATTTAGGATGTGAACATGTTATGTTGTATGACACATTCAGCATGTGAACATGATGTTATGTTGTATGATACATTTAGGATGTGAACATGATGTTATGTTGTATGATACATGTAGCGTGTGAACATGATGTTATGTTGTATGATACATTTAGCGTGTGAACATGATGTTATGTTGTATGATACATTCAGCATGTGAACATGATGTTATGTTGTATGATACATTCAGCATGTGAACATGATGTTATGTTGCATGATACATTTAGCATGTGAACATGATGTTATGTTGTATGATACATTCAGCATGTGAACATGATGTTATGTTGTATGATACATTTAGCGTGTGAACATGATGTTATGTTGTATGATACATTTAGCATGTGAACATGATGTTATGTTGTATGATACATTTAGCGTGTGAACATGATGTTATGTTGTATGATACATTTAGCGTGTGAACATGATGTTATGTTGTATGATACATTTAGCGTGTGAACATGATGTTATGTTGTATGATACATTTAGCATGTGAACATGATGTTATGTTGTATGATACATTTAGCGTGTGAACATGATGTTATGTTGTATGATACATTTAGCATGTGAACATGATGTTATGTTGTATGATACATTTAGCATATGATGTTATGTTGTATGATACATTCAGCATGTGAACATGTTATGTTGTATGATACATTTAGCATGTGAACATGATGTTATGTTGTATGATACATTCAGCATGTGAACATGATGTTATGTTGTATGATACATTTAGGATGTGAACATGTTATGTTGTATGACACATTCAGCATGTGAACATGATGTTATGTTGTATGATACATTTAGGATGTGAACATGATGTTATGTTGTATGATACATGTAGCGTGTGAACATGATGTTATGTTGTATGATACATTTAGCGTGTGAACATGATGTTATGTTGTATGATACATTCAGCATGTGAACATGATGTTATGTTGTATGATACATTCAGCATGTGAACATGATGTTATGTTGCATGATACATTTAGCATGTGAACATGATGTTATGTTGTATGATACATTCAGCATGTGAACATGATGTTATGTTGTATGATACATTTAGGATGTGAACATGATGTTATGTTGTATGATACATTTAGCATGTGAACATGATGTTATGTTGTATGATACATTTAGGATGTGAACATGATGTTATGTTGTATGATACATTTAGCATGTGAACATGATGTTATGTTGTATGATACATTTAGCATGTGAACATGATGTTATGTTGTATGATACATTCAGCATGTGAACATGATGTTATGTTGTATGATACATTTAGCGTGTGAACATGATGTTATGTTGTATGATACATTTAATGTGTGAACATGATGTTATGTTGTATGATACATTTAGCGTGTGAACATGTTATGTTGTATGATACATTTAGCGTGTGAACATGATGTTATGTTGTATGATACATTCAGCATGTGAACATGATGTTATGTTGTATGATACATTTAGCATGTGAACATGATGTTATGTTGTATGATACATTCAGCGTGTGAACATGATGTTATGTTGTATGATACATTTAGCGTGTGAACATGATGTTATGTTGTATGATACATTTAGTGTGTGAACATGATGTTATGTTGTATGATACATTTAGCGTGTGAACATGATGTTATGTTGTATGATACATTTAGCGTGTGAACATGATGTTATGTTGTATGATACATTCAGCATGTGAACATGATGTTATGTTGTATGATACATTCAGCGTGTGAACATGATGTTATGTTGTATGATACATTTAGCGTGTGAACATGTTATGTTGTATGATACATTTAGGATGTGAACATGATGTTATGTTGTATGATACATGTAGCGTGTGAACATGATGTTATGTTGTATGATACATTTAGCGTGTGAACATGATGTTATGTTGTATGATACATTCAGCATGTGAACATGATGTTATGTTGTATGATACATTCAGCATGTGAACATGATGTTATGTTGCATGATACATTTAGCATGTGAACATGATGTTATGTTGTATGATACATTCAGCATGTGAACATGATGTTATGTTGTATGATACATTTAGGATGTGAACATGATGTTATGTTGTATGATACATTTAGCATGTGAACATGATGTTATGTTGTATGATACATTCAGCATGTGAACATGATGTTATGTTGTATGATACATTTAGCGTGTGAACATGATGTTATGTTGTATGATACATTTAGCGTGTGAACATGATGTTATGTTGTATGATACATTTAGCGTGTGAACATGATGTTATGTTGTATGATACATTTAGCGTGTGAACATGATGTTATGTTGTATGATACATTTAGGATGTGAACATGATGTTATGTTGTATGATACATTTAGCATGTGAACATGATGTTATGTTGTATGATACATTTAGCGTGTGAACATGATGTTATGTTGTATGATACATTTAGCGTGTGAACATGATGTTATGTTGTATGATACATTTAGCGTGTGAACCCCAGCAGCAGCACTGCCTGCCGGCTGCTAAGCCGTTGACGTCGGCGGCGGCGGCGGCGGCGGTGGCGTGTCGAACGCCGGGATTATCTGCTGTTTCTCCACAAGAATGCAGTTTAACACGCGTGGACGTCGGGCGTGTTGGGCGCGCGTATCGGTCACGTATGTTGGTCACGCATGTATCCAACATACGTACACATGTAACAATGCGGTCGGGGGTTTCAGGCCCGGAACGAACGGCGCCACAGAGAAGCAGAAATACATGGAGAGGTCAAAGAGCGTTCATCTAGAACACGGCATTTACACGGCTCCCCTGTAACGGGAACACGCAGAAACACGCCTGCCTGCGACCCAGTCTCCTGGGTGCCGGCGTTGGCAGACATGTTTCTACAGTACATTTGAAGAGAAGAAGAAGAAGAAAATAGGATCAACTTGGCTTTTCCTGTATCGTGTTGCAGCTCCATTATGAAATCCTGCTGCTTATTAAAAACAAACATGATCTTTTACGTGTTAACCTCAACTCGTTGTGAGTGTATTACGTGTTCTAAGCATGTTTACAACCCTGGGAAATGTAGTATGTCATGTTCTATGGTATACAGTATGTACACTATATACATATATCCATGTGATAGAATCATAAACCTATAGTAAGGATCAAGTACTAACATGTATGTATTATACCAAGATACTGTAGGAATTATTATTATACCAATATACTGTAAGAATTATTATTATACCAAGATACTGTATGAATTATTATTATACCAAGATACTGTAGGAATTATTATTATACCAAGATACTGTAGGAATTATTATTATACCAAGATACTGTAGGAATTATTATTATACCAAGATACTGTAGGAATTATTATTATACCAATATACTGTAGGAATTATTATTATACCAAGATACTGTAGGAATTATTATTATACCAATATACTGTAGGAATTATTATTATACCAAGATACTGTAGGAATTATTATTATACCAAGATACTGTAGGAATTATTATTATGCCAATATACTGTAGGAATTATTATTATACCAATATCATGCTTCCAGCTATTGTTGTTTATGTTGGTGTTTGAAAAAAAAAGTTTTCTTCAATGTTAACATTTTTACAAATGCAAAACCTTTTGTGTAAGCTGAGGATACTTAGAGCACTGAAGATCGCCACACACACACACACACACACACACACACTCTGTCTCTCTCTAACAGCTGCTCCTCGCTCGCCCCCTTCATTACAGCTTTATTAATGTACTTCTCACAGAGACGGAGTGGAGCCGGACCACATAGTGGCTTAGTGGGCGTACAGGTGTGTGTGTGTGTGTGTGTGTGTTAGAGAGAATCGTGTCCATGACCTTACAACTGAACTCCCTTTGAATCTCCTTTCTCTGCTCTCCTTTCCTCTCCCCTCATCTCCTCTTCCCACTCCTCTCCTCCACCCTACATACTGTATCTTCTACACCCACCCTCATACTGTATCTCCTCTCCTCCAACCTACATACTGTATCTCCACCCTACATACTGTATCTCCTCCACCCTAGATATTGTAGCTCCTCCACCCTACACACTATCTCCTCTCCTCCATCCTACATACTGTATCTCCTCCACCATACATATTGCATCTCCACCCCTACATACT
>JAOPHQ010000731.1:0-34662 GCA_030340625.1 Merluccius polli
AGTTTTGCATGATGTTTAAAAGATATTTCTGTGATTTCCATGAAACCTATAATAATTAATGTTTGTATCTATTGTTCATTAAAGGCTGAATGGCTGTAATCTGTCAGAGAGAGGCTGTGAAGCTCTGGCCTCAGTTCTCAGCTCCAACTCCTCTAGTCTGAGAGAGCTGGACCTGAGTACCAATGATCTGCAGGATTCAGGAGTGAAGCTGCTCTCTGCTGGACTGGGGAGTCCACACTGTAGACTGGAGACTCTCAGGTCAGTTGGACTCAATGTGATAAATGTAATGCTTCAGTATTGAGTCATGTTATATAAAGAGTTTTATGAACTTTTATTCAATATTGTATTGTAATCTTTGTTTTTAAGTGATTAGTAGTTTCACTATTTGCAGTTTTGCATGATATTTAAAAGACATTTCCATGAAACTTATAATAATTAATGTTTGTATCTATTGTTCATTAAAGGCTGAATGGCTGTCATCTGTCAGAGTTGTGCTGTGAAGCTCTGGCCTCAGTTCTCAGCTCCAACTCCTCTAGTCTGAGAGAGCTGGACCTGAGTACCAATGATCTGCAGGATTCAGGAGTGAAGCTGCTCTCTGCTGGACTGGGGAGTCCACACTGTAGACTGGAGACTCTCAGGTCAGTTGGACTCAATGTGATTAATGTAATGCTTCAGTATTGAGTCATGTTATACAAATATTTTTATGAAGAGTTGTCTTCAATATTGTATTGTAATCTTTGTTTTTGAAGTGATTAGTAGCTACACTATTTGCAGTTTTGCATGATGTTTAAAAGATATTTCTGTGATTTCCATGAAACCTATAATAATTAATGTTTGTATCTATTGTTCATTAAAGGCTGAATGGCTGTAATCTGTCAGAGAGAGGCTGTGAAGCTCTGGCCTCAGTTCTCAGCTCCAACTCCTCTAGTCTGAGAGAGCTGGACCTGAGTACCAATGATCTGCAGGATTCAGGAGTGAAGCTGCTCTCTGCTGGACTGGGGAGTCCGCACTGTAGACTGGAGACTCTCAGGTCAGTTGGACTCAATGTGATAAATGTAATGCTTCAGTATTGAGTCATGTTATATAAAGAGTTTTATGAACTTTTATTCAATATTGTATTGTAATCTTTGTTTTTAAGTGATTAGTAGTTTCACTATTTGCAGTTTTGCATGATATTTAAAAGACATTTCCATGAAACTTATAATAATTAATGTTTGTATCTATTGTTCATTAAAGGCTGAATGGCTGTCATCTGTCAGAGTTGTGCTGTGAAGCTCTGGCCTCAGTTCTCAGCTCCAACTCCTCTAGTCTGAGAGAGCTGGACCTGAGTACCAATGATCTGCAGGATTCAGGAGTGAAGCTGCTCTCTGCTGGACTGGGGAGTCCACACTGTAGACTGGAGACTCTCAGGTCAGTTGGACTCAATGTGATTAATGTAATGCTTCAGTATTGAGTCATGTTATACAAATATTTTTATGAAGAGTTGTCTTCAATATTGTATTGTAATCTTTGTTTTTGAAGTGATTAGTAGCTACACTATTTGCAGTTTTGCATGATGTTTAAAAGATATTTCTGTGATTTCCATGAAACCTATAATAATTAATGTTTGTATCTATTGTTCATTAAAGGCTGAATGGCTGTAATCTGTCAGAGAGAGGCTGTGAAGCTCTGGCCTCAGTTCTCAGCTCCAACTCCTCTAGTCTGAGAGAGCTGGACCTGAGTACCAATGATCTGCAGGATTCAGGAGTGAAGCTGCTCTCTGCTGGACTGGGGAGTCCACACTGTAGACTGGAGACTCTCAGGTCAGTTGGACTCAATGTGATAAATGTAATGCTTCAGTATTGAGTCATGTTATATAAAGAGTTTTATGAACTTTTATTCAATATTGTATTGTAATCTTTGTTTTTAAGTGATTAGTAGTTTCACTATTTGCAGTTTTGCATGATATTTAAAAGACATTTCCATGAAACTTATAATAATTAATGTTTGTATCTATTGTTCATTAAAGGCTGAATGGCTGTCATCTGTCAGAGTTGTGCTGTGAAGCTCTGGCCTCAGTTCTCAGCTCCAACTCCTCTAGTCTGAGAGAGCTGGACCTGAGTACCAATGATCTGCAGGATTCAGGAGTGAAGCTGCTCTCTGCTGGACTGGGGAGTCCACACTGTAGACTGGAGACTCTCAGGTCAGTTGGACTCAATGTGATTAATGTAATGCTTCAGTATTGAGTCATGTTATACAAATATTTTTATGAAGAGTTGTCTTCAATATTGTATTGTAATCTTTGTTTTTGAAGTGATTAGTAGCTACACTATTTGCAGTTTTGCATGATGTTTAAAAGATATTTCTGTGATTTCCATGAAACCTATAATAATTAATGTTTGTATCTATTGTTCATTAAAGGCTGAATGGCTGTAATCTGTCAGAGAGAGGCTGTGAAGCTCTGGCCTCAGTTCTCAGCTCCAACTCCTCTAGTCTGAGAGAGCTGGACCTGAGTACCAATGATCTGCAGGATTCAGGAGTGAAGCTGCTCTCTGCTGGACTGGGGAGTCCACACTGTAGACTGGAGACTCTCAGGTCAGTTGGACTCAATGTGATAAATGTAATGCTTCAGTATTGAGTCATGTTATATAAAGAGTTTTATGAACTTTTATTCAATATTGTATTGTAATCTTTGTTTTTAAGTGATTAGTAGTTTCACTATTTGCAGTTTTGCATGATATTTAAAAGACATTTCCATGAAACTTATAATAATTAATGTTTGTATCTATTGTTCATTAAAGGCTGAATGGCTGTCATCTGTCAGAGTTGTGCTGTGAAGCTCTGGCCTCAGTTCTCAGCTCCAACTCCTCTAGTCTGAGAGAGCTGGACCTGAGTACCAATGATCTGCAGGATTCAGGAGTGAAGCTGCTCTCTGCTGGACTGGGGAGTCCACACTGTAGACTGGAGACTCTCAGGTCAGTTGGACTCAATGTGATTAATGTAATGCTTCAGTATTGAGTCATGTTATACAAATATTTTTATGAAGAGTTGTCTTCAATATTGTATTGTAATCTTTGTTTTTGAAGTGATTAGTAGCTACACTATTTGCAGTTTTGCATGATGTTTAAAAGATATTTCTGTGATTTCCATGAAACCTATAATAATTAATGTTTGTATCTATTGTTCATTAAAGGCTGAATGGCTGTAATCTGTCAGAGAGAGGCTGTGAAGCTCTGGCCTCAGTTCTCAGCTCCAACTCCTCTAGTCTGAGAGAGCTGGACCTGAGTACCAATGATCTGCAGGATTCAGGAGTGAAGCTGCTCTCTGCTGGACTGGGGAGTCCACACTGTAGACTGGAGACTCTCAGGTCAGTTGGACTCAATGTGATAAATGTAATGCTTCAGTATTGAGTCATGTTATATAAAGAGTTTTATGAACTTTTATTCAATATTGTATTGTAATCTTTGTTTTTAAGTGATTAGTAGTTTCACTATTTGCAGTTTTGCATGATATTTAAAAGACATTTCCATGAAACTTATAATAATTAATGTTTGTATCTATTGTTCATTAAAGGCTGAATGGCTGTCATCTGTCAGAGTTGTGCTGTGAAGCTCTGGCCTCAGTTCTCAGCTCCAACTCCTCTAGTCTGAGAGAGCTGGACCTGAGTACCAATGATCTGCAGGATTCAGGAGTGAAGCTGCTCTCTGCTGGACTGGGGAGTCCACACTGTAGACTGGAGACTCTCAGGTCAGTTGGACTCAATGTGATTAATGTAATGCTTCAGTATTGAGTCATGTTATACAAATATTTTTATGAAGAGTTGTCTTCAATATTGTATTGTAATCTTTGTTTTTGAAGTGATTAGTAGCTACACTATTTGCAGTTTTGCATGATGTTTAAAAGATATTTCTGTGATTTCCATGAAACCTATAATAATTAATGTTTGTATCTATTGTTCATTAAAGGCTGAATGGCTGTAATCTGTCAGAGAGAGGCTGTGAAGCTCTGGCCTCAGTTCTCAGCTCCAACTCCTCTAGTCTGAGAGAGCTGGACCTGAGTACCAATGATCTGCAGGATTCAGGAGTGAAGCTGCTCTCTGCTGGACTGGGGAGTCCACACTGTAGACTGGAGACTCTCAGGTCAGTTGGACTCAATGTGATAAATGTAATGCTTCAGTATTGAGTCATGTTATATAAAGAGTTTTATGAACTTTTATTCAATATTGTATTGTAATCTTTGTTTTTAAGTGATTAGTAGTTTCACTATTTGCAGTTTTGCATGATATTTAAAAGACATTTCCATGAAACTTATAATAATTAATGTTTGTATCTATTGTTCATTAAAGGCTGAATGGCTGTCATCTGTCAGAGTTGTGCTGTGAAGCTCTGGCCTCAGTTCTCAGCTCCAACTCCTCTAGTCTGAGAGAGCTGGACCTGAGTACCAATGATCTGCAGGATTCAGGAGTGAAGCTGCTCTCTGCTGGACTGGGGAGTCCACACTGTAGACTGGAGACTCTCAGGTCAGTTGGACTCAATGTGATTAATGTAATGCTTCAGTATTGAGTCATGTTATACAAATATTTTTATGAAGAGTTGTCTTCAATATTGTATTGTAATCTTTGTTTTTGAAGTGATTAGTAGCTACACTATTTGCAGTTTTGCATGATGTTTAAAAGATATTTCTGTGATTTCCATGAAACCTATAATAATTAATGTTTGTATCTATTGTTCATTAAAGGCTGAATGGCTGTAATCTGTCAGAGAGAGGCTGTGAAGCTCTGGCCTCAGTTCTCAGCTCCAACTCCTCTAGTCTGAGAGAGCTGGACCTGAGTACCAATGATCTGCAGGATTCAGGAGTGAAGCTGCTCTCTGCTGGACTGGGGAGTCCAGCACTGTAGACTGGAGACTCTCAGGTCAGTTGGACTCAATGTGATAAATGTAATGCTTCAGTATTGAGTCATGTTATATAAAGAGTTTTATGAACTTTTATTCAATATTGTATTGTAATCTTTGTTTTTAAGTGATTAGTAGTTTCACTATTTGCAGTTTTGCATGATATTTAAAAGACATTTCCATGAAACTTATAATAATTAATGTTTGTATCTATTGTTCATTAAAGGCTGAATGGCTGTCATCTGTCAGAGTTGTGCTGTGAAGCTCTGGCCTCAGTTCTCAGCTCCAACTCCTCTAGTCTGAGAGAGCTGGACCTGAGTACCAATGATCTGCAGGATTCAGGAGTGAAGCTGCTCTCTGCTGGACTGGGGAGTCCACACTGTAGACTGGAGACTCTCAGGTCAGTTGGACTCAATGTGATTAATGTAATGCTTCAGTATTGAGTCATGTTATACAAATATTTTTATGAAGAGTTGTCTTCAATATTGTATTGTAATCTTTGTTTTTGAAGTGATTAGTAGCTACACTATTTGCAGTTTTGCATGATGTTTAAAAGATATTTCTGTGATTTCCATGAAACCTATAATAATTAATGTTTGTATCTATTGTTCATTAAAGGCTGAATGGCTGTAATCTGTCAGAGAGAGGCTGTGAAGCTCTGGCCTCAGTTCTCAGCTCCAACTCCTCTAGTCTGAGAGAGCTGGACCTGAGTACCAATGATCTGCAGGATTCAGGAGTGAAGCTGCTCTCTGCTGGACTGGGGAGTCCACACTGTAGACTGGAGACTCTCAGGTCAGTTGGACTCAATGTGATAAATGTAATGCTTCAGTATTGAGTCATGTTATATAAAGAGTTTTATGAACTTTTATTCAATATTGTATTGTAATCTTTGTTTTTAAGTGATTAGTAGTTTCACTATTTGCAGTTTTGCATGATATTTAAAAGACATTTCCATGAAACTTATAATAATTAATGTTTGTATCTATTGTTCATTAAAGGCTGAATGGCTGTCATCTGTCAGAGTTGTGCTGTGAAGCTCTGGCCTCAGTTCTCAGCTCCAACTCCTCTAGTCTGAGAGAGCTGGACCTGAGTACCAATGATCTGCAGGATTCAGGAGTGAAGCTGCTCTCTGCTGGACTGGGGAGTCCACACTGTAGACTGGAGACTCTCAGGTCAGTTGGACTCAATGTGATTAATGTAATGCTTCAGTATTGAGTCATGTTATACAAATATTTTTATGAAGAGTTGTCTTCAATATTGTATTGTAATCTTTGTTTTTGAAGTGATTAGTAGCTACACTATTTGCAGTTTTGCATGATGTTTAAAAGATATTTCTGTGATTTCCATGAAACCTATAATAATTAATGTTTGTATCTATTGTTCATTAAAGGCTGAATGGCTGTAATCTGTCAGAGAGAGGCTGTGAAGCTCTGGCCTCAGTTCTCAGCTCCAACTCCTCTAGTCTGAGAGAGCTGGACCTGAGTACCAATGATCTGCAGGATTCAGGAGTGAAGCTGCTCTCTGCTGGACTGGGGAGTCCACACTGTAGACTGGAGACTCTCAGGTCAGTTGGACTCAATGTGATAAATGTAATGCTTCAGTATTGAGTCATGTTATATAAAGAGTTTTATGAACTTTTATTCAATATTGTATTGTAATCTTTGTTTTTAAGTGATTAGTAGTTTCACTATTTGCAGTTTTGCATGATATTTAAAAGACATTTCCATGAAACTTATAATAATTAATGTTTGTATCTATTGTTCATTAAAGGCTGAATGGCTGTCATCTGTCAGAGTTGTGCTGTGAAGCTCTGGCCTCAGTTCTCAGCTCCAACTCCTCTAGTCTGAGAGAGCTGGACCTGAGTACCAATGATCTGCAGGATTCAGGAGTGAAGCTGCTCTCTGCTGGACTGGGGAGTCCACACTGTAGACTGGAGACTCTCAGGTCAGTTGGACTCAATGTGATTAATGTAATGCTTCAGTATTGAGTCATGTTATACAAATATTTTTATGAAGAGTTGTCTTCAATATTGTATTGTAATCTTTGTTTTTGAAGTGATTAGTAGCTACACTATTTGCAGTTTTGCATGATGTTTAAAAGATATTTCTGTGATTTCCATGAAACCTATAATAATTAATGTTTGTATCTATTGTTCATTAAAGGCTGAATGGCTGTAATCTGTCAGAGAGAGGCTGTGAAGCTCTGGCCTCAGTTCTCAGCTCCAACTCCTCTAGTCTGAGAGAGCTGGACCTGAGTACCAATGATCTGCAGGATTCAGGAGTGAAGCTGCTCTCTGCTGGACTGGGGAGTCCACACTGTAGACTGGAGACTCTCAGGTCAGTTGGACTCAATGTGATAAATGTAATGCTTCAGTATTGAGTCATGTTATATAAAGAGTTTTATGAACTTTTATTCAATATTGTATTGTAATCTTTGTTTTTAAGTGATTAGTAGTTTCACTATTTGCAGTTTTGCATGATATTTAAAAGACATTTCCATGAAACTTATAATAATTAATGTTTGTATCTATTGTTCATTAAAGGCTGAATGGCTGTCATCTGTCAGAGTTGTGCTGTGAAGCTCTGGCCTCAGTTCTCAGCTCCAACTCCTCTAGTCTGAGAGAGCTGGACCTGAGTACCAATGATCTGCAGGATTCAGGAGTGAAGCTGCTCTCTGCTGGACTGGGGAGTCCACACTGTAGACTGGAGACTCTCAGGTCAGTTGGACTCAATGTGATTAATGTAATGCTTCAGTATTGAGTCATGTTATACAAATATTTTTATGAAGAGTTGTCTTCAATATTGTATTGTAATCTTTGTTTTTGAAGTGATTAGTAGCTACACTATTTGCAGTTTTGCATGATGTTTAAAAGATATTTCTGTGATTTCCATGAAACCTATAATAATTAATGTTTGTATCTATTGTTCATTAAAGGCTGAATGGCTGTAATCTGTCAGAGAGAGGCTGTGAAGCTCTGGCCTCAGTTCTCAGCTCCAACTCCTCTAGTCTGAGAGAGCTGGACCTGAGTACCAATGATCTGCAGGATTCAGGAGTGAAGCTGCTCTCTGCTGGACTGGGGAGTCCACACTGTAGACTGGAGACTCTCAGGTCAGTTGGACTCAATGTGATAAATGTAATGCTTCAGTATTGAGTCATGTTATATAAAGAGTTTTATGAACTTTTATTCAATATTGTATTGTAATCTTTGTTTTTAAGTGATTAGTAGTTTCACTATTTGCAGTTTTGCATGATATTTAAAAGACATTTCCATGAAACTTATAATAATTAATGTTTGTATCTATTGTTCATTAAAGGCTGAATGGCTGTCATCTGTCAGAGTTGTGCTGTGAAGCTCTGGCCTCAGTTCTCAGCTCCAACTCCTCTAGTCTGAGAGAGCTGGACCTGAGTACCAATGATCTGCAGGATTCAGGAGTGAAGCTGCTCTCTGCTGGACTGGGGAGTCCACACTGTAGACTGGAGACTCTCAGGTCAGTTGGACTCAATGTGATTAATGTAATGCTTCAGTATTGAGTCATGTTATACAAATATTTTTATGAAGAGTTGTCTTCAATATTGTATTGTAATCTTTGTTTTTGAAGTGATTAGTAGCTACACTATTTGCAGTTTTGCATGATGTTTAAAAGATATTTCTGTGATTTCCATGAAACCTATAATAATTAATGTTTGTATCTATTGTTCATTAAAGGCTGAATGGCTGTAATCTGTCAGAGAGAGGCTGTGAAGCTCTGGCCTCAGTTCTCAGCTCCAACTCCTCTAGTCTGAGAGAGCTGGACCTGAGTACCAATGATCTGCAGGATTCAGGAGTGAAGCTGCTCTCTGCTGGACTGGGGAGTCCACACTGTAGACTGGAGACTCTCAGGTCAGTTGGACTCAATGTGATAAATGTAATGCTTCAGTATTGAGTCATGTTATATAAAGAGTTTTATGAACTTTTATTCAATATTGTATTGTAATCTTTGTTTTTAAGTGATTAGTAGTTTCACTATTTGCAGTTTTGCATGATATTTAAAAGACATTTCCATGAAACTTATAATAATTAATGTTTGTATCTATTGTTCATTAAAGGCTGAATGGCTGTCATCTGTCAGAGTTGTGCTGTGAAGCTCTGGCCTCAGTTCTCAGCTCCAACTCCTCTAGTCTGAGAGAGCTGGACCTGAGTACCAATGATCTGCAGGATTCAGGAGTGAAGCTGCTCTCTGCTGGACTGGGGAGTCCACACTGTAGACTGGAGACTCTCAGGTCAGTTGGACTCAATGTGATTAATGTAATGCTTCAGTATTGAGTCATGTTATACAAATATTTTTATGAAGAGTTGTCTTCAATATTGTATTGTAATCTTTGTTTTTGAAGTGATTAGTAGCTACACTATTTGCAGTTTTGCATGATGTTTAAAAGATATTTCTGTGATTTCCATGAAACCTATAATAATTAATGTTTGTATCTATTGTTCATTAAAGGCTGAATGGCTGTAATCTGTCAGAGAGAGGCTGTGAAGCTCTGGCCTCAGTTCTCAGCTCCAACTCCTCTAGTCTGAGAGAGCTGGACCTGAGTACCAATGATCTGCAGGATTCAGGAGTGAAGCTGCTCTCTGCTGGACTGGGGAGTCCACACTGTAGACTGGAGACTCTCAGGTCAGTTGGACTCAATGTGCAAACAGTCCCACCACAAGGCTCCTCATCAGAAGACCTTTAACAGATTTACATCCATTAAAGTTAGAAATCACACGGCTAAATATAGATTATTCATCAGAATAACTGTGTGTGTGTGTGTGTGTGTGTGTGTGTGTGTGTGTGTGTGTGTGTGTGTGTGTGTGTGTGTGTGTGTGTGTGTGTGTGTGTGTGTGTGTGTGTGTGTGTGTAGGTTGTCTGGCTGCATGGTCACACAGGAAGGCTGTGCTTCTCTGGCCTCAGCTCTGAGCTCCAACCCCTCCCATCTGAGAGAGCTGGACCTGAGCTACAATCACCCTGCAGGAGGCTCAGGAGTTACGCTGCTCTCTGCTGGACTGGAGGATCCAGGCTGGAGACTGGACACTCTCAGGTATGGAGAGGACAGCTCACCACTCAGTGAGACAATGTCTCCTCCAAGGATTCAGCCGCCTGCTAGATGAAGTGTAACTGTAACTCATGTTGTGTAGAAAGTGATGATCCAGCAGATGATGAAGGTGAATGTTTCCATGTTTAAAGCCAACATGCTGCTCTCACTGTGTTTCCCCCCCAGTGTGGAGCATGGTGGAGTGGGGAGGCTGAGACCAGCTCTAAAGAAGTGTAAGTGTCTGTTTAGTTGGATCACAACACACTCACTATTTAGATGGACACTTCACTGATGAAGAGTCATTTATTTTAGGACACTTCTTGACAGCAAAGTATTTGATTGAGGTCCTGATCAGGGCCGTGCAGAGACCCTTTGAGGGGCAGGGGCTCAAAAGCCTGGTCCTGATCATGGGAAGACACTAGCCTAGTCCTAACTAGACCTTGGTACTCATTTCATTCATACTCATGGTCTAGACCAGCCTAGTCCTAACTAGACCTTGGTACTCATTTCATTCATACTCATGGTCTAGACCAGCCTAGTCCTAACTAGACCTTGGTACTCATTTCATTCATACTCATGGTCTAGACTAGCCTAGTCCTAACTAGACCTTGGTACTCATTTCATTCATACTCATGGTCTAGACTAGCCTAGTCCTAACTAGACCTTAGTACTCATTTAATTCATACTCATGGTCTAGACCAGCCTAGTCCTAACTAGACCTTGGTACTCATTTCATTCATACTCATGGTCTAGACTAGCCTAGTCCTAACTAGACCTTGGTACTCATTTCATTCATACTCATGGTCTAGACTAGCCTAGTCCTAACTAGACCTTGGTACTCATTACATTCATACTAAAGGTCTAGAACTGCTATAGCCTAGTCCTAACTAGACCTTGGTACTCATTACATTCATACTAAAGGTCTAGAACTGCTATAGCCTAGTCCTAACTAGACCTTGGTACTCATTACATTCATACTAAAGGTCTAGAACTGCTATAGCCTAGTCCTAACTAGACCTTGGTACTCATTACATTCATACTAAAGGTCTAGAACTGCTATAGTCTAGTCCTAACTAGACCTTGGTACTCATTACATTCATACTAAAGGTCTAGAACTGCTATAGTCTAGTCCTAACTAGACCTTGGTACTCATTACATTCATACTAAAGGTCTAGAACTGCTATAGTCTAGTCCTAACTAGACCTTGGTACTCATTACATTCATACTAAAGGTCTAGAACTGCTATAGTCTAGTCCTAACTAGACCTTGGTACTCATTACATTCATACTAAAGGTCTAGAACTGCTGTAGAGACAAACGACAAACTCACTTGAAGGCGGGTGCTGTTGAAGTTTAAACCCTATTGGCTCTGCCCAGTGCCACTCTGGATCTGCCTTAACCAATCGCTAACGTTTGGTCGTGATGTATTTCATGCACCAGAAACCACGTTGCGCGCAGTATACAAACGGCAGATGCAGTGAGCATTAGCATTAGCATTAGCATTAGCCTGGTTCCGCCCGCCTCCGTACCTCCGCTCAATAACTGAAATTCGCGCACGACCGCTACGTCACTGTTCTCAGGCCGCGCCTCCTGTTCGCTGATTGGAAGGCACATTTTCGGGAAAAGAAGTCGTTCTTACATACAGCACGGCCAGACCTAGTACTGAAGTGAAATGAAAATTGAGCGGAAGTACGGAGGCGGGCGGAGCCAGGCTAGGAAGGATGACTCTTAGAGGGACACTTTCACATCGTGGGCAGTAACAACAAGGGAGACAAAAGGTGAGGGGAGTGACCTGGCCATGGCCAAGGCCAGGTTCATTAGCATTACACTAAGGGGGGAAGTGGACATGTCTGCAAGGACGCAAGACAACTAAGGGACCTGCACAAGAAAGAAGTGAGGAGATGCATGGCCTCCACACTTCCTGGCTACAGTGGAGATGCCAATGCTACTAACTGAACACCTTTTAACTGGAGAGAGGAAGGAGCTATTTCTAGTGGCAGAGAGACTTTATACAAAGGCTTATTTAATGAACTATATATTATAGCAGCCTATATATTATGGAAGCAAATCTGTACCATAATTCAAATTAAAGTGGATTAACAGAAAGGCATTTTCATTTAAGGTCATTGCTGCATTATTTGGCTCATAAATAAAATGAATAATAGATCATCCAAACTGCATTTTCATTTTCTTCTTCAAGACTGCTCATTTTATGACACAACTAAAAAGAAAACAAAGCTTTTTCGTTTTCATGCCCGCCCCCCGCAAAAAAAGAGTCCGTAATTCAATTTGAATTCGCAATCCTGACGCGGCGCAGGAGAGTGAAGTCAGTGGCCGTTCTTCTCTTTTCGGGTTGGTTTGGCGGGTGATGCGGCCGCGCAGCTGATGGTCATTTCCGTTAAGTGCACCACAGAGTACTGCATTTGGAAGAGCACTAACATCTGAAGATCTGCGTACCTATTGAGTGCGGATAGTGTACTATGTTTAAGTGTACTCATGGAAGTATGGATATCGGAACACGGCCCTGTACACTAGTGTTGGGAAGTTCGACTCTTTTTACTGACGCGGATCTTTTAATCTCGGACAGTAAATTGAACACATTTTTTTTTTAGTCATTTCGTTCATTTTTACAGCAGGAGGCGCTGTAGCCCTCTTGTGAGCGTTGTAAAAAAAACTGCGGTTCTCAAACACTTAACAATGAAGGCAGCATGGTTTACTTCAGCTGACAAAGTTTACACAAAATGCCACAAGCAATTCAAACCATGTGAAAACCTAGGAAAGCAAATACACATCACAATAAAGTGGCTTGTGTCCTGTATCCTCCCTGCCGTTGTTGTTTGACAGCACGACACGACAGTGACTGGGTAGCTGTCACGTGACAAATGAACGAGAGTGTCCATAGACAAATGGAACGCTATGAGTAGTACGACCCAGGAAGTGACGTCATGTTCTCGCGTCAGTACAACTCGGGCGACGAGTTTACGAGACAAATGGAACGCAGAAGAACTGTTGTGCTTACTGCTCGTCACACAGCCTGAGCGGCTCGGCTGTACCAGCGCACTCTACTTCACACTCTCCTCTTGCCCCCGCGTCAAATATGCACACCGCCCCCTAACGTATTAGATGCGTATCACGGTCAGACTCTGAACTGAAGAAGAATAGCGGCCACTGACGTCACTCTCCTGCGCCGCTTGGGATTGCGAATTCAAATTGAATTATGGACTCTTTTTTGCGGGGGGCGGGCATGAAAACGAAAAAGCAATGTCCTCTTTGTTTTCTTTTTAGTTGTGTCATAAAATGAGTAGTCTTGAAGAAGAAAATGCAGTTTGAATGATCTATTATTCATTTTATTTATGAGTCAAATAATGCAGCAATGACCTTGAAATGAAAATGCCTTTCTGTTAAACCTCTTAAGCTCCAGCCTATTTTTTAGGTTTCTGCTCGAAAATGACATACCCAAAATGAATAGAGTATATCTCTGCATCTACAAGGTCTATTTGAATAATTGTGGTGCAGTATGACTATTTCTGCATTATTATGGAAGTGTTGTATGCCTTTTGCTGCGAGAGTGATCACGGAGTCGAGTTTAAGAGTGATTTTCAAATTTGACATTTCAAATTGAATTTTGGTAACTATTTGCCGAGGCATCTTTTGAAAATTAAATCTTAAATGTCCTTTTTCTTTTTCATTTTAATTAAGTTACAAAATTAGCAATATTGAAGAAGAAAATGAAAATGCAGTTTGGCTGATTTGTTATTCATTTTATTTGTGTCAAAAAAATGCAGCTATATTCTGAAAATGAAAAAGCATTTCTGTTAATCCACTTTAATTTGAATTATGGTACAGATTTGCTTCCATACTCTTATCTCTCCCTCTCTCTCTCCCTCTCTCTCTCCTCGCACTCCTATCTCTCTCTCCTCCCCCTCTTATCTCTCCCTGTCTCTCTCTCTCACTCTCTATGGAACCGTCTTAAAACACGTTTTGTTAATATTTAAAAATGCAACAGCTTCCTGTATATAGGGCCTAGTAGTTAAACAAGTACGGACAAGTACGCAGATTGAGAAACGCCTAAAGTGTACTATAGGAGGGTTAATCTACGGCAATTACATTTTTGAAAAAATGTTTAAAAAAAAAAAGTCAATATAAAAAGAGTATATATTTATTATCTATTTTTTACGACGGAGCATTAGGGCCACATTAAATTACGAGAATAAAGTCGTACATATTGAATTCATTACGAGAATAAAGTCGTACATATTGAATTAATTACGAGAATAAAGTCGTACATATTGCATTAATTACGAGAATGAAGTCGTACATATTGAATTAATTACGAGAGTAAAGTCATGCTATAGGCCCGCAATAGTAACATACCGCGGGCCGACGGGGGGGGCTATCAAATGCAGGCCCGGCGCTAGGTAAGTTGGCGCCCTAGGCGAGATTGTTGACCGGGGGTTGCTGGCGCGCGATTGTCAACCGGGGGGGGGGGCGTCGGACCTACGACCTACGGGCGCCCCAATTGTGCCTCGCGGCGCCCCTCCAGCACATGGCGCCCTAGGCGACCGCCTATGTCGCCTATGCCTAGCGCCGGCCCTGATCAAATGCTATCAAACGAAATTTCGATAGTATTTATATTTATTCAGAATCACAGTTTAAGTTTCGGGTTCTCTTCAGATCTCAGTTACACATCGATTACACATTGATCTCTGACAGTTACACATCGTAGGCCTAACTAAATCAATTCTCAATCGTTTACCTTCGTTCAAAAAATGTCACTAATCTACAGACTTGTATATCCCATAATATCCAAACGAAATGTCGATAGCATTTATATTTATTAAGAGTTTCACAGTTTAACTGATTCCTTTTCAGTTGACTTCACGTTGACGCTCGAGCGAGGGGACGTTCAGCAGTGTTGCCAGATTGGGCTGCTTTTTGAGGATCAGACAGTGTTGTTACTACTTCAGTTACTTCTACTTCAGCTATTAGTATTACTAATTCAGCTACTACTACTTTCAGCTACTTCTACTATTTCAGCTACTACTACTACTTTCAGATTCTTCTACTATTTCAGCTTCTACACTGTAAGATATAATCAGTTGGCTTTACTCAAAAAAAATATGCAAACTCATTGCCTTAAACTAACTGAGTTAAGTAAACTTGATTAAGTAAGTACATGTAACTTATTAAATATAAGTGTGCAGTACTTGCGAGAACTTGTTTATAATGAGTTTGCGATACTAAACTAAACATGGGTATTTTGAGTTCACAGCTCTTGAATTAACTTGCTTGTTATGATTGTATTTTACTTAAAATAACTAATTTATTGTAACTTTACTGTACTGAAATAAACGTGTCAATACTGAGTCTACAGTACTTAAAATAACTTTGTTATCATCACTTAATTTGAAAGAAAAAAATACAGCGAAAAAGAATGTCCTCTGCATTCAATTTATTCCAAACATGCACAGAATTAACAATATGCAGATTTAGTGCTCAACATATCACATTTCTTTTTACACAACATGTAACACCTGCATCACAAGAAGGCACTATTATAAATGCACTGAACAGGTGTGAGTATCAATTGAACAATGAAATGATGATTATGTTTTCACTTCACTCTTAAACAGTTCAAAATACTGTTTAATAAAAGCATCAAACCGCTGTTCTCTGTCATGAGAACATTAACAGTATGCAGATTTAGTGTGAATCTTAACACAGAATGTATGCTGGATTACTGGTATTTGCTGGCCACATTATCCAACATATCACACTTCTTTTTACACAACATTTCAACACCTGAATTCACAAGAGGGCACTATCTCTACCACCAGTGTAAAAGCACTGAACAGATTTGAGAATCAACTCAACAATAAAACTTAACCTAGGCAGCTCTTAAAATGTTAAAAATGCTGTTTAGTAAAAGTATCAACGCTCTCTTCTCACGTTTCTGTCATAAGCATGGTGCAATAATGAGAACAAAGGCTATCGAGTGCTACTTCACATCTGACTCCTCATTCGTCAAACAACATGTTTTTAACTGTTAGCAGTTTTGGGGTGAGGGCTTTGTTTCCCAAACCAAGCATTACACTTTGAATGAATCTGAATGTGTTTCCAACGCATTTTGGGTAATCGAGGTTCAAGGCATATGTGAGGCCAAATATGAGGCAAACTGCCTGTGGCAAGTCCCGAATTTTGTCCATCACAATACCTCCCTCAAGGATAATGGCTGTGGAAAAGGGCTGCTCAGGATCGTCTTCACTCAGGATGGTCAATACACCGACTGTGACATCGTCTATGGCCTCATCTTTCGTTGTCTCCTGCAAAGAAAAAAAACAATCAGCAAACAATTTGTAGTCAGGAAGTATTTGGATAGTTAGACACTACGATCATTATAAACTATACACTTAGCTCTCTGATGGAGAGACACTTTGAAAAAAATGAAAGCTACAATGCAATAGCTACAATAGCACCCTCTAAATTTGAAATAAAGTGATAGATAAGACAGTAAAGGAAGGCCTACATCAATGAATACAGGCAGAAATGTGAGGGACATATATCTTTGATGTCTGTATTACAAGTGAATATACTGTATTTTGTGACAAAGTACTTACAAAACATGTCTTATAGAACCTGTTTGGGTCATCACCAAAGATCATGGGAAGCCCTTTGAGGACCACAGAGCGTCTTGCAGTTACATCTGGTGACTTATAAGACAGAGACAGAAAACATCAATTAGAATAAAATATTACAAGGTACAAGTCAGACAAAGAATGAAAATGTTGGTCTGCATCAGTGTATGTAGATGAGAGTAAGAACTCCTCAAAAACATGAAACAATTAATTTCTTACCAAGTTGGCCATTAACTCTTGAATCTTCTGTCCAGCAGCTCCTTTTTTTGACTGCAGGAGTTCAATGATGCGTGGAGTGTGCTTGTCAAGAGACTCAAAGAAACTGCTTTCAAGATGTTTGTTGGCAATTCTGCTAAACTCTGCAAAAACCTAAAAAAAAGTAGGGTGATGGGGTTGTGGAGGGGCAGTGAGAATACCAGTTAAGCATGCTAAAATCACACACCATACTATTTCATATATTGAGTGACATCAATAAATCCTCACTGTAAGAGCAAAAGTTCTTTACTTGAAAACAATATGTTAAAGCATAAACATTTACAAAGACTTATATCATTGTGAATCTACAGTGACATTCTTTCTCAAATTCAATTTTTATTTTGTTTATCTTATCAAACCTGCTTTCAAAAATGCAATCAAGAGAAATCTTAAACTCCCAGGGACCATTCATGACAAAAATAACTAACTAACCTGTCCCTCTGTAAAGAGGGCTGGCCACCGTTCCACTATGTCCTGTACAGCAGGCTCCTTTTTCACGATCTCTTGCCTGCGTAGTGAGAATGTCTGGTCCATCATGTTTGAGATGAGAGAGCCATTGTGTTGTTTTTTCTTAATTTCTTCCACAAGAACCATTCTGGCACTTTCAAGGCCTTCTTCATTCTGTCTGTTGGGTAAATTGGGGAGATAGTTTGCTTCACCCCTCTTCGGCCGTTTGATGTTTTTTCTTGACGATTCACCCTCTGGGTTGTTTTTACTTCTTTTGCCCCCATTAACTATGACATCCTCACATCCAGCCCTTCGGAGCTTCGTTCGATAATTTCCCATCTTAAATTTAAGGCTGTTTTTCCAGCCATAGTATCCTGGCTGAGGACCAGGCTCAGTAAGGCTTGGATGCTTGCTGATGAGAGATTTGGACACACTGGTGTAATCATCATCATCAGGGTACGCTTTAAAGCTGTACATGGCCTCTGCTAGTTTTTCCAATATGTCATGCTTCATATCACGTGACAGCGACATACGTGTTAAATCTTTCAAAAAAGCAAGATCAGCTTGTCTCAACCTGTACTCAACATCCACCGAAAAATTTGGAATATCAAAAAACTCCGGCCATTGTCTTCTTAATGGAGTTTCAGTGGGAGGCAGTATATCCGTATCTGTTGAGCTGCAGTCAGTACCTGATGACGTGACAGGCAATGTCACAGCTAATAACTCTAGAGTCACCAAGGGAATGACTTTTAGTGTCGCTTTTTCAGGCAAATCAGTGATGTGTGTCAAATTACAGAGAGCATTATCAAAGTCTTTGTCTTCATATTGCAATATAAAATCATACTGCAGGGAGAGTTTCTCCTTCATATGTGCTTTTAACTCCTCAATAGAATTAGGCCTCTCATTTAGAACCAGTTTCCTGATATCGTCATCATTGACGACCACTCTCATCAAAAGTCGCTGATTTTCCATGATGACTTCTCAAACTGAAAAGGAAGGACATTTGTATTAGATTTCAAGACTTCAGTATTTACATTAATCAGCACAGTATGTATCGTTTCAGGGTAATGAGCTGTCTGCCTCTAATCCTGTAAAGGGATAGAGGGAAAACATCGTTCAGTTCAGACAACCGTGTGACAGAGAAGGTGGACAAGTGACTGAGCTCATATGCTCTTAGATGCTCATCATACCATGAGGCCAGAAGTTTGCAGACAAACACAATGTCATTATTGATCACTACAATCTTTGATATTTGTCTGAAATCTGGTAGCCCAGAGCAAGATCCCACTGAAATAACCATGTCAGCACTGTACTTGATGCTATCAATGAAGACAGAGGGTGCTGCCAAGACTGTCTGGCTCTGCTGGCCATTTCTGTGATGAAGTTCTGTGAAAAAGTTTTGCACATTTTCAGGAAATGAAGCAACCATCACAGACTGGACTTTGTTGATTTCAACAGATGGCTTGAAGAATGAGTTAGTATCTAAATGGAATGCTATCATTTTCTGGTGTCGGACAGATAATGTAAGTGAAATGTTTTTGAAATTGCGAGTGTGACGGATAACACCTTTGAAAAACTTGTGTTTCCCTTCGAAGCGCATCGTCCATACGTCAGATAATGGACCAAATTTTTGAATCAGTTGAGGATAGTGCTCGATGTAGTGGTGCTTTGGGCGCAATTTCTCATTTGGGAACACTTTCTGAAATAAATCTCTATGCTCTGCAATCTTGCAGTCAAAAAAGTACAGAGACTCCTCTGTGAAGCTTGCAGACACTGAGATTTCCACTACATCTTTTAGGTTCATCAAAACTTCCCAAGTTTCATCCCCCTCAGGGATGTGATGACCAATCATCAGTGGCAGAAGTCTGAGAAGTGCCCAATTTTCATGTGCATTTCCTCCAATTGTTGCCATGGTGGAAAAGGTTTTTCTGACGAGCTGAGGTTGGTTTGTTTTGTCTGAAAATGTATATGGAAACTGCTTAATGGCCTGATTAAGGGTTTCAAGAGAGAAGTATCCATTTGATATCAGTACCTTCAAGCACAAGGCTAATTCACCTGGAACAATGCCTTCGAGAAGATCATGCATAAGGTCAGGTGGGTACCCATCAACGACATGAAAATGTTCCAAGCTATCAGTTAGAGGGCAGCTTCTTTTCACACCAAACTGTGGAGCCAAAGAAGGATCCTGCTGTACGTTCTTGACCTGTTGGTCATGATTTTCCTCTGTTCTTGGTTGGAATGAGCCTGTTCGCACTTCCTTGCGTTGGATTTCCTCTCGTTTTGCCATACAGAATAGACACATCTGGCTAACGGTGAAGCTTTCGAAAAACCCTCCAAGAGAATGCGCAGCCAAATTATCTGCTGCAACAAATAATACAGTGCCTTTTACACTGGCCCCTAGCTGTTCAACATATACACCATGTTGCTCAAGAGAAACCAGGTCTTGAATGAGAGGGCGAAGAGTTTCCCCATAACCATAGTCCTTGATGTTACTGGCCTTGCAGAGCAGAGCAAGCTGAATGCAATGGAGACTGGAACGATACTTTGAGTGCAGATTACCAAGTACCCAGTAGATTGCACATAACTTGTGTTTGTTTCTGGAAGTTCCCAAAGGGTTTGCCACCTCAAAATCATCGATGTACAAGAAAAGAACAATCCTAAATCCTTGCTCTTTCAAGAGAGAGTTACTTTTAAAGCAGGAACCATCCCTATGAGATTTGTATCTCTGTGTCAGATTTGTCTCAGGTGACATGGCCTTATCCAAAATGTCTTTATTTGCTAGCAATGTCTGCAACATTTGTAGTATCGGGACATACACAACCGTCTGCTTGTCATTTTTCAGCACAAACTCAATTGGCATTACCACAGAGAATTTGTTTAAAATGTATGTTTTTCGTTTGCTTGCAGTTGACAACGATCCTCCAGGAGAAGTGAATCTCAGGAATGCATTACTCTTACTAACTTCTTTCACTATTTCACCCACTAAAGAGTCATTAGGCTGATCAAGTATTCTTTGAAGTGAGGTTTGTAACAATGGCTGTGACAGTAAATTAATTTGATTGATCTGTTCTATAACTTCTTGCAGGGAAGTCTCCGAAATGTTAAGAACTGAGGACATTTTCAGAAATAGAGCAGCCAAATTATGTTCCAACTGACTCTCCAGTTCTTTTACATCTATGCTCTCCACAACTTCAAAGTCAAAATCATCAGCTACAGAGACATTATCCTCTGCTTGAATATTTAGACTAGGGGGAGGTTCTTCAGGTAAATTCCCTGAAAGAATTTCAGACTTGAATGACATTGTACTGTGTACTGGATGCTCTTTGGATTTATGTGTATTAAATGTGGAATAATTGCTGCTCTGAAAGTTACACCCTTGATATGGACAACTAACCTTTTGTTTCAGTTTCAAATGCCCACGTAAATGGGTGAAAAAGTTTGAATCAGTGCCAGGCTCAACAAAGTCACACAGCTGACAGTGGAATACTGTTTCACTCCTTTTGCCTGGATCTTTTTGAGTGTGCCAGGTAGATAAATGCACCTTAAGTGCATTAAAAAACTTAAACGTGCATATGCATTCCTTATGTGGGCAAGGAAGTTGTGCAATCCGTGTATGGGACCCATGTTTTAAGCGGTAATGCTTAAGTAACTGGCCTCTCTTTTCTGCATAAAATGTGCAGCACTTACATGTCCACTGCATTTGAAGGTTTTATCTGGTTTTGAAGGGTCCTGATTGATAAATCTGAAATGAATAAAAATAGAAAACTATTAGAAAATTAAGAGAGCGAGAGAGAGCAAGAGAGAGAGAGAGAGAGAGAATGAGAATCCTCACCTTGGATCAGGCTGAGCCAGTAGAAGAAGCAATACTCCAGATGTGTCCAATGCAGGGAAACTGAAGGCCAGGCTGGGGTTTGATCTGCTTGATAAATCTGAAATGAAAGAAAATTAGAAAATGATAACATGTAATTGTAGCCTGAGAAATAAACAGAGAGGGAGAGAGAGAATGAGAATCCTCACCTTGGATCAAGCTGAGCCAGTAGAAGAACTGCAGGGGAACTGAATGCCAGGCTGGGGTTCAAAACAGAAATACTCAATACTGAAATATTCCCACCTTCAGAAAAGGAGGGAAACAGCAGAGTCAACGTCAGGACTGAGCACAGAGAGAAAGAGAGTGTGTTTGGTGAGATGATTATTTATCCATAAGTGCAATCATTGTATTATTTGGGCCACAAAATAGGTACTATGAATTCCATTAGATTTATTTCAATTGCTTTCCTTTTTATGATCATAAAATGTACAACAATGTAATGAAATATTAATTACTGCACAAGAGGAATCATGAGAAAATACCTTTTACTGCTGAGAGTGTGCAATGTGTGGACTCCTCATTAGTTTGAGCCTGTGTTAGATACAGTTAAAAAGAATAAAACAATTCAACTGTTAATACTTAATATTTAAGCATGCACAGTTTTGCAGCCATCTCCAATATGACCAGGCTTTACAAAGCCGTTGGTCAAATACAAGTGAAAATTATGACTAACACATTAGTCAAAAAGACAGTTCTAAGGCTGACCAATATGCAGCTTATGATTTTAACAGTGATCCTGTTATCCTTAAAACATTACTGTCTTGATGTTAACTAGGTACTAATGGATTTAACTTCAGTCAATCTAAAAACACACACACACACACACACACACACGTGTTCTCAAAATCAACAGAAATGTGTGAAAACAAGTTCACATTTCAAGTGCTTAACATTAAAATACAATTACTACGACTACTATACTGAAATAAATACCATGCACATAATGTCAAAAAAGTCTCTGCGAGTATGTCCTCGCATCTCCAAGCTAACTTCAACGAAAATAACCCCCCCACCCACCTCCACCTCTAGACTTGGTAACGTTAGCACTGCTACACAAACGCGGCCTGTAACCCCTAATCTCTTGTTTATGACGGATAAGACTACACAGAGACACACGGCGTAACATCGTACATGATAGATAATGTTACCCATCGCTCTATCGATTGTTTTCTCACCGGTTTCATCGAAAACAAATGCATTGGCCGGGAGGACGGTTAGCGAAAAAGCAGAAAAGCGCGGTTAGCGAAAAAGCAGAAAAGCGCGGTTAGCGAAAAAGCAGAAAAGCGCGGTTAGTGAAAAAGCAGAAAAGCGAACAGACTCGCATAGTCCCCCTTTTAGTCAAGCATGGACTCACCAAATCAATGTTCCCAGCAGCAGCAGAATCATAACTCCGAACATGGAGATGATGGCGGGTGCTGCCGTTCCGAAGTCCAACGTCATCATGTCCACGCGCGGCGCGCCAAGAGGCAGGTGGTGGTTGATGACCTCTGCAGTCAGTGCGCATGTGCAAACGTTGAAACGTTTGGGGGAGGGGGAGGGGGAGGGGGAAGCAGTGGCACGTGGCACGGCCAGCCCTGCTCGCTGACTGACAGACTTCTGTTTAGATCCACAGTTTTGAATTGTTTAATTTACGATAAAACTACAGATTATATGATATTTGTTTGTTGTCAACAATAAAATTGTACCAATAATGTTATGTAAAAGCAAGAAAAGAAATGAAGTAAAAAATTAGAGGAGCATTTTCCTCTGAAGTGTAAGGCAGTAGAAATAGGAAGTAACTTAACAAGAAAAAATACTTGAAGTGCCAACACCTCTAATATGTAGGGTGTTTAAGTATAAGAGTAAATGCACATAGTTACACGTAACTAAGTACATTTACTCTTGAAAAGGCACAAGTTCCCAGGACTTGGTTTTTCTAAATGAATACAACTTGAGCATACTGAGTTTGGAAGGTTTTTCAACCCCAAAGTACAAGTAACTTATTCAAAATGAGTGTTAGCAACATGTTAATAAAAACTGAGTTAAGTACACTTAATACCTTTTATTAAAGCCAATGTTTAGATTTACAGTGTACTACTACTTTCAGATTCTTCAGATCAATTCATTTTATATTTCTGCTTTGCGCTTATCATTCAGCTTCCAGCATTCACACGCGTTTTCTGCAGGAAATGCATTTTCTAGTTATTAGATAATAATAATAATTATTATTATTGTTATTATTATTATCTAAAAATAATAATAATTATTATTATTATTATATAATATCATTATTGTTGTTATTGTTGTTATTGTTGTTATTATTATTATTATTATTATTATTACCGTATTATAGCCGTCCTGTTATTACCAGGAAGCACTTGACTCTATACAGCTCTGCGTGTGCGCGTGTGTGTGTGTGTGTGTGTGTGTGTGTGTGTGTGTGTGTGTGATTGTCCCCCCACTATTGTGTTTGTGTCCAGATGTCCAGTCTACTATGGATGAGGAGACAGAGGAGGGGGGTCCTCCCTCTAAAACCACTCTGTCTGGGGAACATGGCCACCACAGCAGAGCTAAGAGGTAAGAAGAGGATCTCTAACTGTGTGTGACTGTTGTCCATCTCAGAGCTCAGCAGTGATATATCATCACACCATCATTAGTCTGAGTAAAAGCTGTGTGTGTGTTGTGTTGAAGCCCAGAGCAGCAGGAGAGAGCAGACTCCCCTGGACCCAGCTGTGTCTCCATGAGGAGACGGTCTATGGATAAACCTGAAGAGTTTAAAAAAGGACGCCCCTCGAGTAAGAGCTTCAAACCTATGGAGCCAGTATCCTGTCATAATTCAAACCTGAAAAAAAAGTTTCAAAGGCTTGTAAGTCTGTGTTTGAAAACTCAACACCTTGTAAAGAAGGTTTTGCAACACTGAAAAAAGAGATTATAGCCTGAAAAAAAAAGTCAAACATCTGCAAACATGATTTTGTGTTCTATTTTATCTTCTTCATCATTTTCACCAACACATTTTCAAAGCTAACATTTTTTCACAAACACATTTTCAAAGTTTAAAAATGTTCACCAGCGCATTTGCAGAGTTTCAAATCTGACACTGTTCTAACAGTGTATTACTTTGTTTCCCGGTTTTGAAACCTTGTAAATGGGATTCTGCAAACAGCTGTTCAAACATTGAGAAATACGTTTTGAAAGGTTGAATATTTATTTTTAAAAACTTGTAAAGGTGTAAATTTACACCATTGCAATGTATTTTTTCAGAACTTAATTTTCAGCACTGACTTTTCAGAGATTTGACCACACGGGCGCAAGCTTGCGAGTCACGTGATTACTGACAGTGTTCTGTCGCTGTTTCATTTTGAAACTCCTTTAGAGTCAAAGGTCTGAAAACGTGGTTCTGAAAAAAAAGGGAAAAAAAACGTTCCTGGGGGCGGGACCATCTTGCTCTAAACCTATTGGTTGCTCTCTGCTGAGGTACCGTCCAATCACATGCGCCGTTGACCGGGCTGTGCGGGATTGACAGTGCTCTGCCGATGACAAGAATAACAAGCGACTTGCGCGGTTGATTTTGTTGTCTATTTTCTGGAACCATGGCTGGTAGACAGGTGAGCAATTTTATTCTGTATTGTTTGCGTTCTAACCACCCGCGAGCCTCCTGCGGCTCGCCAAGCTGTAATTTGCAACACGTTCTCATCCCAACTCGTAATATACCGACGGTTTGTCACGCCCCTAGACATCTGATACTGACGCAAAAGGTCCCCTCCCGCGTCTGTGTGAAACGATCTGGGTTCTCATAAACCCGTTCGCGGTGGTAAGAGACGAGCAGAGTCTACAGCGTCCATTCACTCCAATAATAACCCGGTCACAGTGATAGATTACGCTAACCCTAACCATAACCATAACCCTTTTTGGAGTGAATTGTTTCACAGTAGACTGCGGACGCTGTAGACTCTGCTCTGCGAGCGGACGCTGTAGACTCTGCAGTCTCTTACCACTGTGAACGGGTTTATGAGAACCCAGATCGTTTCACACAGACGCGTGTGTGGGTTGTAGTTTATGATCATCTCACCGCCAAACATCGCGAGCAAAAATGACGTCGCGCGCACAACTAAGGCCTTTACACACCGGGGCGTTTTTTTTGTGCGATTAATTCGCACGTCAATATTTGTTTTCTTGCTGTTGTTTTTGTCATGAGCACTTTCACACAGAACGCGAATATGACGCGGCGAAAAAGCGACGTCATTTTTTTGAGTGAATCTTTCCCAACCTTTTATTGAACAATTGTTGCAGGCAAATATTTCGCATTTTCCGTGTCATTTATTCGTCTCGCCCCCGGTGTGTAAAGGCCATAACACATCCGTTAATTAAGTTAATATAATATATAATCAGTTAATACATACATAATATATAATCAGTTAATATATATAATATCTAATCAGGTAATATATATATAATATATAATCAGACATAATATATAATCATGTCATTTGTAAGGGATAATCCACAACAATGTGTGCCTGTTATCGAAAACTAATGCACACCTCTCCAGCCAATCAGAATCGAGTATTCACCCGGGCCATGGTATGAAAATATATATATATATATATATATATATATATATATATATATATATATATATATATATATATATAATCAGGTTTTATATCAGGTTATATATATATATAGATCAGGTTAATATGTCAGGTAATATATGTATATATATTGTCAAGTAAGGTTGATTCATCGGTGTCCAGAAAACCAGAAAGACATGGGACATAAAGGATGTTTTATCATATTATCATTTTCCATATAACTTTCATTATTCACCTAACTTTGTTTGTTTATTGTTTAACATGTAATACATACTTTTGTTGTTTAATATGTACTACATGCTGTTTATTGTTTAACATGTAATACATACTTTTGTTTGTTGTTTATTGTTTAACATGTAATACATAATTTTGTTTATTGTTTAACATGTACTACATACTGTTGTTTATTGTTTAACATGTACTACATATTTTGTTTATTGTTGAACATGTAATACATATTTTGTTTATTGTTGAACATGTAATACATATTTTGTTTATTGTTGAACATGTACTACATATTTTGTTTATTGCTTCACATGTATGTTGAATTGTTAACATGTAAGTTGTCTGTGTATTTAGCAGGGCATCATAGGCCTTGAAAGGTTCATGCCAGGGACAGCAGTAAACCTGCTAGGTTTGGGCAGAACCGCATGGTCAGCAATTTATGCCAGAACTGCAAAGTCAGCCATACAGCAGCTTGGTCACGTGAGGACACAGCTAGTTAAGAAGCAGATGATATCATAGCAAATGATATCAGAGTAGGCATATACAAAATGGACAACGGCCAAATGATTTCCTATAAAAAAGGCTGCCAAATGTAAGAAGAACGAGGACTCCTGGCCAGGGGACAGGCCCGGTTCTACGGGGGTGCATAAGCATGCATTGCACCCTCAAAAAAGTTGTTTGCACCCTCAATTGAAAAAAGGAGGGAGAATATTCCCCCCCCCCCCCCGGTCGACAACCGCGTACCCCCCCCCCACCCCCCGGTCGACAATCGCGAACCCCCCCCCCCCCCGTCGACAATCGCGCGCCCCCCCCCCCCCCGTCGACAATCGCGCAGCACCCCCCCCCCCCCCCCCCCCCGAGATTCTTCAGAGATTTCAAACAATTAATATTAGTAACATTATGATATTATATACAAGGAGCACACCTACAATAAACATTTATTTTGTAAGTATTTATTTATACAGCAACCTATGCACTTTCAACCTCAAATATGTGGGAGACAAAGTTACAAAAACAGTGATGAAAAGGGTTTCAGGCAGAGTAGAGTTAAGCGAGAGGGCAGTGATGATCTTCCATGTTGTCTGCAAATAAACAAAAAAACCATCTGTAAGACACCAACATGAATCAAGTCAAGTTAAAGTAATCGAGATACCTGAATACTTATTCAGGGATGCCAACTTTTGACGTCAGGTTGGCCTGAGATTCTGCTAACTTTTGACTTTGTAAAAAGTGCGTCTTTACTTTCTCAATAGTCTACGAGACGATTCCGTATAAAATTGGCAAAGAGGGGAACATTAGAATGAGAATGTGTGACGTGAGACTCGCGCTCAATCCGTGAGAGTTGGCAGCTCAGCTTATTACTTCTGATTCTAGAGACTTGCTTCTTTGTTGTGGTGCTAATTTTATTTGCGGGAGACTATATAATGTTTTTAATGTATTTGGTGTGCATAACATAATTATTTTATTGTCAAACAGGACAATTGTACAGAGGATGGGTCTGCAGGGAAGGCTGACAGGAACACAGGCAGCCAAAAAATGGGAAAACCTAAAAAAGAAATACAAGGCAATTAGTATAAATTTGCATAGAAACAGCACAATTGGCAAAACAAATTCACTCATGTTAAAAAAGATTAAGACAAAACTGTGAGCATCACATAAGAATGCATAAAGAATGCACAAACAATACATGCTTTTTTCTCATTTGAAATTTAAGCAACCGCTATAAATCCTTATAGACTACTGTTCCCTGTACTCCAACACCGTGTGGCCGATCCATGATGGTCAAGGCTGTCACCGGGGGAGGGCAGGCGCGTTTCATTTACCCCTTTTCCTCCCCCGCCCACTTCCCCTCGGCTCTCCAAGTGGCCTCCGTGTGACGTATTACCAAGGGATGAGGGCGAGTGAGCGAGGGAAACTCAACCCACTATTGAAACGCAGCTATAGTTATGACGTAGAGACGCCTCATAGACTGACGCTGCCTGTTGGAGCTGACGTATCAGCGCCGCCGCCATCTTGGATGGGTCCCCAGTGCATTTATTTCTACTGAGGAAGGCAACTACAATAATCATAACTCCCCAGATTTGTTTAATGCGTGGGAACGAGATGATTATTAGGTGGCCACAAATGAATAACGCGTGGCCACGAGTGTCTCTTGCTCACAATGACTCCATGTCTAACCGCAAGTGACTGAAGGATATCACAATAATTCAACTTGTCCATGTCGGCTGAAGCTACTGATGCCAGAAAGTCAACAGTCTCACTGATGGTATGACAGACTAACATTTCTTCTAACATTTTCCTATATGTCACCAGAGGGGCTCCGTAGTTTACTCTATAGCTCTGCTAGAATCGAGTTTTCCTGCGCCAATGAGAAGCCGTCTCTGCTCGTAACCAATCAAACAGTTTGCTAGCTCCAGTATTAGCGGCGCCCTGGACCTGGAGGAGGGCTTTATATCCACAGACATCTTATACACAGACGCAGCATTGGCTGCTGTGGCGCGAGACACTCGGCGGCCATCTTGGAGTGGTGGTGGGGGAGGGGCACAGAGTGACAGTTGACCGTATGGCAGGAGAAGACAACATGGACGCCGAGCTGCCGCTCAGCGGATTCCCGCTCAAATGAGCGGACGGTGGAAAATAGAAATCGCGGGATTACTTTTCCCAATAAGATTTAACATTACCGTACTATTGGTTGTATTTTGTGAAAATAATATTACACGCCAAAACATGTGTCCTTTATCATAGCGACACGTATGACAAAACACTGCGTGGAAATCAGTGGTATTCAGTGAGGTGTGATTAATTAAATGCGCTGACAGTTCATTGCTCCTGCCAAACAAATGGCACTGAGTAGTGATGGCTCGTTCGCGAACGAATCAGTTCGAACGAACGACTCTTTAAAGTGAACGAACTGACCTCATCCGCCGTTCTCGTTCGTCGTCGTGCTGAGTCGTTGACGCGCTGCTGATTCGCGAGTCGCGAGTCGTTCGCTGACTGATTGACTCGAGTATGGGGTCAGAACAGTCTCATTAATAATGAATGCACAGAGAAGGATTCACAAATATATTTTGTGATTTATATATAAATTACTCTCTTCTCACAAATACATTTCAATGCACACACAAATGGATATCAGCATGTATAAATGTAAAATAAATCCATAAACAAAAATAAGTTTCACAAACACATTTCTGATCCACACACAAATGTATCTTGTTTTAAATAAATGTAATATAAATATATGAATTAAAAAAATATTTGCAATTTTCATCAAAAATGTATTTGGATGTTGTTACATTTATATACAAACTGTTAAACTTGAATTTACAAGACGCTTTTCATTTGTGAACTTGTTTGCATTTGTGTGTGAACTGGTCTGTATTTATATGTGGATTTTTGAGACTCCCCTGACACGGCTGGATTCACAAATGCATTTTTTTCAACAAGGAACTCTCTGTAGCCAATCAGATGCCTCCTTAGTTTTCAGCCAATCACATGACTGCAGTCCAACGAGGGGTACCTCACCTTGGCCAGAGCACACCACAGCATTTTCTCTGCGCATTTTGCGTTACTTTTCGGTAAAATAAAAAAAAGAAAGATCCGGACATGACCTTTCTTCCACTTGAGTTCAGCCTCAGCATGGCGTCTGGGAATGGCAATCACGATTTAAGTAACACTTGAATCAGGATTGCCATTACCAGACGCCATGTTGAGGCTGAACTCTGTGCGTTCACATCAGAAGCGATCGATTGCGTGGATCCCAGGGAACACCGGCACTTTGGTTCCTACTGTACATCAAAGTGTCGACTGAAAAGTTAATGGCGGCTGTGGCTGGGCACCCGGTGTTGGACGATCCAAGAGACAATACAATACCGTAATAATCAGCTTAAATATCATGTTTACAAGCACACGCACCAAGCGGGCCGCCTATTAACGGCATGGACCAAGCGGTTCTGGACCAGGAAGGAGACATCAACACTTTTAATAATCCTATTTAACCGTATAACTGCACACAACTTTATTTAAAAGCAATCAAATGGAAAACATGTTTGTATTGTGGTGTCCGGTGCATGTGGATGTGCGGCTCCTCCGGCGGAGCGGTTCATGTTAACAGCGGAGTCCGGGAGGGTTCACCTTCACGGCGTAGTTACGAGGGATGTTCGACTATCGTTTATCCAACAATCAAAACCGTCTCTGCAATATGGCCAAAGTGTGTGGGAGTTCACTCTTTGATATGTCTGTCTGTAAGCATACGGCTCCTTTAAATGCGTCTGCAAAATTGAATTGTACTCATGAGCGACTTGAGCGACAAAAGCGAACAGAAATATTTGCAGTGAATCTTTATGAGCGACCAAAGCGTCTTTGCAGCGCAATTCGCTTCTGATGTGAACGCAGTTACCAGTGAAGTCCGATAACTCTATTTTTTGTTTGTTTTTTTTACCGAAAAGTAACGCAAAATGCGCAGAGAAAATGCTGTGCGCTGGCCATGCTGAGGTACCCCTCGTGGGATTGTAGTCATGTGATTGGCTGAAAACTAAGGAGGCATCTGATTGGCTACACAGTTCCTTGTTGAAAAAAATGCATTTGTGAATCCAGCCGTGTCAGGGGAGTCTCAAAAATCCACAAATAAATACAGACCAGTTCACACAGAAATGCAAACAAGTTCACAAATGAAAAGCGTCTTGTAAATTCAAGTTTAACAGTTTGTATATAAATGTAACAACATTCAAATACATTTTTGAAGAAAATATGTAATTAATATATTTATGGATTTATATTACATTTATTTAAAACAAGATACATTTGTGTGTGGATCAGAAATGTGTTTGTGAAACTTATTTTTGTTTATGGATTTATTTTACATTTATAAATGCCGAAGTCCATTTGTGTGTGCATTGAAATGTATTTGTGAGAAGAGAGTAATTTATATATAAATCACAAAATACATTTGTGACTCCTTCTCTGTGCATTCATTATTAATGAGACTGTTCTGACCCCATATGAACATGGATGAAGTACTGTTCTGATTGTCTGCTGTCATTGAATATTTTTGATGTTAGTTTTATATAACATACTATATGATCACCATGATAAAATATATATGATTAGATATAAATTAGAAATATAAAGTATTTTGCTAAGTGCATTTTGAATTTATTTTCATTGCTTTATTAACAGTCCTCCCAGTCCTTCCAAGTCCAGCTAACAATGCAGGTTACACTTGCTCTGGGTCTGAACTGGGCCGGGTCTGAACTGGGCCGGGCCTGAACTGGTCTGGCTCTGAACTGGTCTGGCTCTGAACTGGGCCGGGTCTGAACTGGTCCGGGTCTGAACTGGTCCGGGTCTGAACTGGGCCGGGTCTGAACTGGTCCGGGTCTGAACTGGTCTGGGTCTGAACTGGGCCGGGTCTGAACTGGTCTTGGTCTGAACTGGGTTCGCTGAACTGGTCTGGGTTTGAACTGGGCCGGGTCTGAACTGGGCTGGGTCTGAACTGGTCTGGGTCTGAACTGGGCCGGGTCTGAACTGGTCCAGGTCTGAACTGGTCTCGGTCTGAACTGGGCCGGGTCTGAACTGGGCCGGGTCTGAACTGGTCTAGGTCTGAACTGGTCCGGGTCTGAACTGGTCCAGGTCTGAACTGGGCCGGGTCTGATTTGTCTGAACTGGTCTAGGTCTGAACTGGGCCGGGTCTGAACTGGGCCGGGTCTGAACTGGTCTGGCTCTGAACTGGTCTGGCTCTGAACTGGGCCAGGTCTGAACTGGTCCAGGTCTGAACTGGTCTGGGTCTGAACTGGGCCGGGTCTAAACTGGGCCGGGTCTGAACTGGTCCAGGTCTGAACTGCTGTCATTGAATATTTTTGATGTTAGTTTTATATAACATACTATATGATCACCATGATAAAATATATATGATTAGATATAAATTAGAAATATAAAGTATTTTGCTAAGTGCATTTTGAATTTATTTTGCTTTATTTACAGTCCTCCCAGTCCTTCCAAGTCCAGCTAACAATGCAGGTTACACTTGCTCTGGGTCTGAACTGGGCCGGGTCTGAACTGGGCCGGGCCTGAACTGGTCTGGCTCTGAACTGGTCTGGCTCTGAACTGGGCCGGGTCTGAACTGGTCCGGGTCTGAACTGGTCCGGGTCTGAACTGGGCCGGGTCTGAACTGGTCCGGGTCTGAACTGGTCTGGGTCTGAACTGGGCCGGGTCTGAACTGGTCTTGGTCTGAACTGGGTTCGCTGAACTGGTCAGGGTTTGAACTGGGCCGGGTCTGAACTGGGCTGGGTCTGAACTGGTCTGGGTCTGAACTGGGCCGGGTCTGAACTGGTCCAGGTCTGAACTGGTCTGGGTCTGAACTGGGCCGGGTCTGAACTGGGCCGGGTCTGAACTGGTCTAGGTCTGAACTGGTCCGGGTCTGAACTGGTCCAGGTCTGAACTGGGCCGGGTCTGATTTGTCTGAACTGGTCTAGGTCTGAACTGGGCCGGGTCTGAACTGGGCCGGGTCTGAACTGGTCTGGCTCTGAACTGGTCTGGCTCTGAACTGGGCCAGGTCTGAACTGGTCCAGGTCTGAACTGGTCTGGGTCTGAACTGGGCCGGGTCTAAACTGGGCCGGGTCTGAACTGGTCCAGGTCTGAACTGGTCTTGGTCTGAACTGGGTTCGCTGAACTGGTCTGGGTTTGAACTGGGCCGGGTCTGAACTGGGCTGGGTCTGAACTGGGCTGGGTCTGAACTGGTCTGGGTTTGAACTGGGCTGGGTCTGAACTGGTCTGGGTCTGAACTGGGCCGGGTCTGAACTGGTCCGGGTCTGAACTGGTCCGGGTCTGAACTGGGCCGGGTCTGAACTGGTCTAGGTCTGAACTGGTCCAGGTTTGAACTGGGCCGGGTCTGATTTGTCTGAACTGGTCTAGGTCTGAACTGGTCCAGGTCTGAACTGGGCCGGGTCTGAACTGGACACACCCTCTCCCCCTCACAAGATACACTAGCTGTAGAATGACGAGCCGTCACGTCATTGTGCATTTTATATGCAGTACCGGTCGTCGCCACAAGAGTGGAGTGTTTACCCTTTTTGAATGCAGTACCGGTTTGTCGCCACAAGAGTGGAGTGTTTACCCTTTTTGAATGCAGTACCGGTTGTCGCCACAAGAGTGGAGTGTTTACCCTTTTTGAATGCAGTACCGGTTGTCGCCACAAGAGTGGAGTGTTTATCCTTTTTGAATGCAGTACCGGTTTGTCGCCACAAGAGTGGAGTGTTTACCCTTTTTGAATGCAGTACCGGTTGTCGCCACAAGAGTGGAGTGTTTACCCTTTTTGAATGCAGTACCGGTTGTCGCCACAAGAGTGGAGTGTTTACCCTTTTTGAATGCAGTACCGGTTGTCGCCACAGGAGTGGAGTGTTTACCCTTTTTAAATGCAGTATCGGTTGTCGCCACAAGAGTGGAGTGTTTACCCTTTTATGAGTGCTGCTAGCGCCGCTAACGTTGAACATGGATGAAGTACTGTTCTGATTGTCTGCTGTTTGTCAGATTGACAGTCATTGAATATTTTTGATGTTAGTTTTATATAACATACTATATGATCACCATGATAAAATATATATGATTAGATATAAATTAGAAACATAAAGTATTTTGCTAAGGGCATTTTGAATTTATTTTCATTGCTTTATTTACAGTCCTCCCAGTCCTTCCAAGTCCAGCTAACAATGTAGGTTACACTTGCTCTGGGTCTGAACTGGGCCGGGTCTGAACTGGTCCGGGTCTGAACTGGTCCGGGTCTGAACTGGGCCGGGTCTGAACTGGGCCGGGTCTGAACTGGTCCGGGTCTGAACTGGGCCGGGTCTGAACTGGTCCGGGTCTGAACTGGGCCGGGTTTGAACTGGGCCGGGTCTGAACTGGTCCGGGTTTGAACTGGGCCGGGTCTGAACTGGTCTGGCTCTGAACTGGGCCGGGTCTGAACTGGGCCGGGCCTGAACTGGTCTGGCTCTGAACTGGGCCGGGTCTGAACTGGGCCGGGTCTGAACTGGGCCGGGCCTGAACTGGTCTGGCTCTGAACTGGTCTGGCTCTGAACTGGGCCGGGTCTGAACTGGTCCGGGTCTGAACTGGGCCGGGTCTGAACTGGGCCGGGTCTGAACTGGTCTTGGTCTGAACTGGGTTCGCTGAACTGGTCTGGGTTTGAACTGGGCCGGGTCTGAACTGGTCTGGGTCTGAACTGGGCCGGGTCTGAACTGGGCCGGGTCTGAACTGGTCTAGGTCTGAACTGGTCCGGGTCTGAACTGGTCCAGGTCTGAACTGGGCCGGGTCTGATTTGTCTGAACTGGTCTAGGTCTGAACTGGGCCGGGTCTGAACTGGGCCGGGTCTGAACTGGTCTGGCTCTGAACTGGTCTGGCTCTAAACTGGGCCAGGTCCGAACTGGTCTGGGTCTGAACTGGGCCGGGTCTAAACTGGGCCGGGTCTGAACTGGTCCAGGTCTGAACTGGGTTCGCTGAACTGGTCTGGGTCTGAACTGGGCCGGGTCTGAACTGGTCCAGGTCTGAACTGGTCTGGGTCTGAACTGGGCCGGGTCTGAACTGGTCTAGGTCTGAACTGGTCCGGGTCTGAACTGGTCCAGGTCTGAACTGGGCCGGGTCTGATTTGTCTGAACTGGTCTAGGTCTGAACTGGTCCGGGTCTGAACTGGTCCAGGTCTGAACTGGGCCGGGTCTGAACTGGACACACCCTCTCCCCCTCACAAGATACAC
>JAOPHQ010000732.1:5000-33318 GCA_030340625.1 Merluccius polli
ACAACAATCGAAAACCGTCGGTCATCTACAGAGGTGATCGATTACACATCGGTGACGAACCAAACTGTGGGCCTACTTCTGTTACACTTCTGTCGTCCCCTTTCCTCCCCAGCCAAACCCCATCCCTATTCAAACCCGTCCACCGATGCGAAGCACCAGCCAGCCCCTATTCCAGAAGTGCTTGTTTCAGCATTCGTGTTTCCGTGACACCGCTGCAGTGCACACTGCAGGGGGGGGTTGTAGAAACTCACAAACAGGCCTAGGTGGAAACTATTACCCGTGTCGAGGATGAAGCGAAACATGGCTTCGCCAGTAGGACCTGGGATCCCCTATTGTAACAGGAAACGAGGTCACTATCAATAAAAAACTCACTAACAAAGCGCCAAGAAGCCTGACCCCTGGTGGGATTCACTTTCGTTGCCGCCGGGAACGAGACAACTGAATGAGACGACCAAATAAAGAACGAAGCAACGCGCTAATGAGGAGGCTGGGTGGTGGCCCGCACATTAAGGGCCCTGCCGGGATTTTTTTGCCACAAGTCAGGACTTGATTGACTTAATTGTCCACAGAGGAATGAGGTATGCAGAGAGAGAGGAAGCGATTCCACTTCCCCTTCCAGAGTCGCCAGGCATTCAACAACCGGTCCCCTCTCTTATTCCAGTCCCCCCGTCTGTTACACACACAGCCTCCTCCGATTCAAAGCCCTCGAAAACTCGTCCATCTGGACGATGGGTTGAGGCCTTGAGGCGAGAGCTGATTGGCTGGAGCTGGAAGTTCTCATATCTGATGGTGCGGCACGATGTGAGCAGTCATCAAGAGATGAGCCTGTCGATATGTGGTAGGAAGAGAGAGCAGCGGAGAGCTGAAAGGACGGGAGGACAGCACAGCCAACATCTGCAATCACTATGCTGGGACATAGGGGTGTTCCCACTCGGGTCTGTCCCCCATCTAAATCCTGGTTTTTGGTGTTTTTTTTCTGAAACCCATATTTTAATGTGAGTTTTAATATTTGAATGAACTTCGCTAAACACAAGCACCGTCAATTAGAGCATCCTTGATGAGTTCGCGTGTATAAACAATCATTATAATGATTATACAAGATAAGGAGACGATAAGGAGTCACATTAAGCGTTTGCGAGCACTATTTGCGGCTTCCTCAGGATGCCGTGCTTTTCCTGAGGTAATTGGCCCGCGAGCGCAGATTCCAAAAAAAGGACTTCAAAGACACCGCTGACAAACGGAAAGCGAAAGCGACGGGCCGAGCCTGAAATCGAAGCCTTAGAGTGCAGAAAAAAAATGTTGGACGCCGCATACGCAACGTTAACCGCTACATCTCAGTCGTCGTCAAACATCTCAAGCAAATACATTTTCCATATCATCTCTTTACCCCGTGCCGCCAGAACGCTGTGAGTCAAAGGGCTCTCTGTGTGGGATAGGACCTCGCCAGATGAGGCTTCCCCCCCCCCAGCTGTTGTAAAAAAAAAAAAGTCAAGAGGCGTTCAAACTTCGTCCACCTCACAGAGCGCCGGGCACGCCGCCAGTTGCTTAGCTAATAGGATGGCTTTTTTTTTTATGACCGCATTAAACCCGAAACAGAAGGGGTAAAAACAAAAAAATTAACAACATTGTGAAAAGTGAAAGGGAGATTAGGAGGAATGTGCGCGGCAACTAACGGTGTCTACTTCTGTATTGCTTCTCGTCCGTATGAAGCGTCTCGCTGTTTAAAGGTCGGTTAACCGAGTGAAAAAGTGACAAACGTCTGCATGGCCCCCCGAAGGTAACGCAGAACGAGACACACGTTTTACGCAGGTGTGGCAACACAGCTGGTTTCCTGGCAAAATCTGCCACGCTCTGCTCTTTGTTTAGTTTGAGGTTGTATGTTTTTTCGGGTTGGCAATAGCGTCTCATATCCTGTCAGCATCTGAACGCTGTGGGGTTCACTCAACCCTTTTCAAACCTGGATGACGTCGGCAGCAAAATCGACTCTGAGGGTGAAGAGTCGTTAAATGAGCCAAAAAATATGATGCACCTAATGCAGACCAGCCATAACGACGTAATGTGCATAACATTAGCACAGCGTCGCGTCGACGGCTTAGCGGTGGAATACTCTGGTTAAGTTTGGCCAACTCTCAAACCTTGCTTCATGTCGCAAAATCGACTCTTAATCCGCAAAACGACGCTCTGCCAATAGACGCGCTAAATGCTAGTTAAGAGTTGTTCACATGGCGACTGGACGCGACGACGCGATCGGATCAGACATCTTCGTCAGCACTAGATTAGCCAATGTCAAACTTTGACATCTTGCGTATACCTTGACTATAAGGCGTCCTTTGTTTCCCTCCTCGCTATCGAGTTTTTAGTGTGGCTCAGCTCTCTTGCGCATGACTGGACATTATACCCACATTGCAACCACAGCAACCAACATGGTGGAGGGGGTGGAGGGGGGGGAGGGGGGGGGGGGATCACAAGGGGCAGCTTTATGAATAGTGCTATTTTATAGTAGATTGGGCTGAAGCACTACCCAGCGCATTTAGCACTGGTGAGAGAGAGACAGAGAGAGAGAGAGAGAGAGAGAGACAGAGACAGAGAGAGAAACAGACAGAGAGAGAGACAGAGACAGAGAGAGAGAGAGAGAGACAGAAAAACAGAGAGAGAAAGAGACAGAGAGAGAGACAGAGAGAGAGAGAGAGAGAGACATAGAGAGACAGAGACAGAGACAGAGAGAGAGAGAGAGAGACAGAGAGAGAGAGACAGAGAGAGAGAGACAGAGAGAGAGAGAGAGAGAGAGAAAGAAAGAAAGAAAGAAAGAAAGAAAGAAAGAAAGAAAGAAAGAAAGAAAGAAAGAAAGAAAGAAAGAAAGAAAGAAAGATATAATATAAGGCTCCTATATGGGGTCTGTGGTGTGTTGTCTGTCAGATAAGGTGAATAAAGGGTAAAGGGAGTCGCTCCCGCTGAAGGGAAGTGTTCATACTTTCCGGTAATAGCTTAATAACACTGGCTTATTGTTTCTTCTTTTTGTTGTTGAATTCTTTCCATTTGTTCATCGTCCGTCTTGAGGATATCAGCTCTAAGTGGGCTCTTCTGGCCGTCCAAAGGTACAACAACAGAACCAAACAATAGAAAGACGTTGGCAGGAAAGGCTAAACAGATGACTCAGATGGACCGCGGCCAACGTGTAATTTCTGTCTCCAAAAAAGGATGTAATTTTAATTCGACATAATTCACGTTCATGTTAACAGAGCGAGACAACAGAGCGAGACCTCCTCGAAACAAACTATGATTTTATGACTTGGTACCGACGGTACCTGGGACCGTCAGCGCTGACCTCCAGCCCCTGGCGTTGAAAGGTAGCGTGATAATCGCCCCCCCCCCCCCCGCTCATAGGAAGCGCACATCTGGCGAAGGCACTCGGGGAATATATAGCGTTGTGCATCGTGTCCCTACCAAGACACTTCCCGAATATCCAAACTAAACCAGAGAAAACTTATGACGCCATTGGGTGACGCCAACAGAGCGACGCCCATCTGCAGCACCGGTTGGCCTACTGGAGGTGAAAGGTCACTGATGTGATGCCAACGGTTGGCCCTTAATGCGCAATCCGCACAATTCATAGTTAGTTCTTCACCATTTCCAAATGAGTGAGCGTGAACATGAACATGAACGAAACATTGGACTTAGTAGCTTGAGTGTTAGTTCTTTAGTTCTTACCCCGGTGGCCCTTTTCACAGAAGGAGAAACCTTGTGTCGCTCATCACATTAATTATGGGCGTGTTTCATTTAGGCGTGGCGGCGCACCGGTACAGACACACAACTATAGTCACTGACGACGGACATCAATAAAACCGTCCTAACGTTGAAAGGACAGGAACAGGAAGTGACCCTACCCTGCTACTGACGACCCGCGGGTCCATTAGTGGGATCCTGACAGCTGGACAGTGAATGTGGGCCTCCAGCGACATCTGGTGGCGGCGCATCGCACCCACACGAGAAAACGGAGAGTATACTGTTTGTTTGTTTTTTTTAAATGGTAACACTTTAGATTAGGGACCACATATTCACCATTAACTAGTTGCTAAGATCGTAATTTATGTACAACAACTTCCTTACTGACTGTCGATAAACAGTAATTAGGAGGTTATTGAGGGAAAACTCATATTAAAGTGAATGGCCTAGTAGCTGTAGAATATGGTCATGCAGAATAATGCATTAATAAGTGCTTTATAATGACTAATCAAAAGCCAATATGCATGCTCATAAGCAACTAGTTAATATATAATATAATATGCTGTCCCTAATCTAAAGTGTTACCAAAAAACAAATATATATATATATATATATATATATATATATATATATATATATATATATATAAAACATAAATATTATAATATTTGCTCATCTTCTCTCTGATTTATCTCCCTTATCGTCACTAAACACATGCGCTATTCAGCTAATTTAAAGGACATCCTCGCTACAGCATGCAGTATGTCCTCCAGTAATTAAATAGCCTCACAGAGCTTAATTAAATCCTGTTAAACAACATTATTGTTGTTATTAATCTTGCGTGCAGTGCAGTGGCTTTTTGCTGTAAACAGACACACACACAACAAACATCATATTTAGGTCACGGTTTATGGCTGAACACATACACACTGAAACTTTGGTCTTTTTTCAAATGGATTCTTTATTTTTCATTTTATATAAAAGAACCTTCTTATCCACTTTAGGCAACAGTTAGAATGAGAGTGGCTCTCACAGCTTTTAGGTGAAGTCTAAATGTGTCAGTCGTTTCCCACATTCACACACACACACACATGCACGCACGCACACACACACGCGCACGCACACACACATACACGCACGCACACACACATCACATAGTGTATTGGAGTTTGGTGCAGTGGTCCCAAACCTAAGTCTATTAGTAGAAAGCCAGAGACAAAGACTCAACAACAGGCAGCTTGTAATTATATTTTCTTCAAGGACGGTATTAATATCTTCAAGGCATGTCAAGTAAACACAAAGTAACGACCTTTTCGCCTCACAAAAACAACAACAGCGCAGCATCGCCTGAGCATGTAGCGGCTAAAAGCATCGACGAGTTAGGTTTGAAACCACTGCTTTGGTGCAACTCTTTAGCATGAATATATATATTTATATATTAGGAAAAACAAAAACAAAAAAAGGCAAATAAAAATACATCAGACATCTCATACACACGCAACCACATCCTGTGTCAGGCGAGCCGTTACAAGAGAGCAACGGCCGGAATTAAAGGCTACAGAACAGAGGACTGGATTTTGTGTAAGAAGAGTCGGCACGCTTCTGTTGATCGGTAATATGTCGCTTAAAAAATACACTGAGAGACGGCTGAGGGGGAGGAATGGGTTCGCATTCAACGCATTCGATGACAGAAACGCTCGCCGCATCCCTGACCGCCGCGTCCCTGACCCCGCATCCCTGACCCCAGCGGTCGCCACGCGGCCCCCGCTCGGTCCTCAGGGAGCCTCACCTCGAAATCACATTTCATATCATCATGGTTGTTAAAAAAGGAAAAAGAAAAAAAAGAAAAACAAAATTGTAAATCTATTACCACAGCACCTTTAAGGGGAATATACATAGTTATTAATATATCCCTTAAACCCCGCCCCCCCCCCCCCCCCCCCGGGCCTCACACTCCCCCCCCCCCCCCCCCTCCTCCCCCCCTCCCCCACAACCAACTCTTCTACTGCAAATACAAACACATGTTTACAACACGCATGTATACACACACACACATACATACACACACGCATGCACACAGGCACTGACGCACACGCACACACACACACACACTCATCCCTAAAAACAGAATAAATCAAATTCAGATTGTTGTCATAGTTCATCACATATTTGTTGTTGTTGTTTTTTTTTTACAACAGCAGCACACGCCATTGTTGGATTCAACGACATCATTGTTGTCACTCTGCGAAGTCTGGCTTGGATCGCCGCCGCAAGACGCCGGTCGTACGCCAGATCATCGTTCAGATCATTGAAAGCCTCCTGTGATGCGTTGTGTCGTCTTTGCTCCGACGTGACACCAACGTGTTTCTCGTTCTGCTCTTTCTAAGAACAAAAACAAAAAACACAAAACCAGGCAAGGATCTCATCTCAGGCGGAGCGGGGTCGCTTTTCGTCGCGTGCCGCTTAAAAAAACCGGCGCACACGGCCGAAAGAAGCGTGAGGTCACAAGCGACAAGGTGACAGCTTGGCCGTGAAAAGCGAAACTATAGTTAGTGCTTCAGATAAATAATCAGCATCTGCTGGAGCGGTTTCCAAGGTAGAAACAGAAGAAGAAGAAGAAGAAGAAGAAGAAGAAGAAACGCAGGCAGGAGGCGACGGCACTGATGCTCTCTGTCCTGCTTTAAACCTGCGCCGCGGCCCCTACACACACACACACACACGCACACGCACACACACACCACACACACACACACGCACACACACACGCGCGCATGTGCCCCTCACCCTCGGCGTGTGCGTACAGATCAAACAAGCGGCTACCTTGGCTATAAACGAGCTCGTCACAAATGCATATACAGTACAGTACACACTAAAACAAGTATCTCCAGGAGTATTAGGGCTATTGTGAGAGACCGAGGGGGGGGGGGGGGGGGGGGGGGGGGGGACAGGAACGGTGATCACTTGAAAAGACGACAGCGAGGCGATGCTGTAACGTCGATGGGTGGGGGGGGGGCGGGGGGGGGGGGGGGGAACGCAGCACCACAACAACTACCTTGGTGCGCATTTAACAAAAACACACCGACAACAAGTGTACACAGCTTGATACACCGGATGAAAAATATAGAGAGAAGGACTTGACGCTCCCCCCCCCTCTGCTCTGTAGTGTCGGGGCTCTGTTGGACTGCCGTAGTTTCCCAGTGATTGAAACCCAGGACAGGTTGCTACCGCGAGCCTCACATCTGTGACGTGATTCGATAATCGGTTTCTTTCTTTTTTTTTTCAATTTCTTTACATGAAATGTGGACATTATTTTTCAGCCTTTCTCTCGAGGAAAGCCTTTTTCTTGTGCAAAACATCTGCATGGAGGCCGCGGAGCTAAACCTCCGGCGGTGGCGGCGGCGGCGGCAGCAGAGAGACGTCCCCCTGAGGGGCCGCGCCGCCGCCGGCCTCCGGCGCCCGGCGGCACGGCCCCCCGGAGCGGTTGTGCTGTGGGCCTCTGGGGGGCCGCTCCTCCTCCTCCTGCGCCTCCTTCTCGCATACCCCTGAGCGGAGGGTCGCGGCGGGCGCGCCGGTCTCCGGGCCGCGGGCCGCGTCTCCGCTCTCCTTATCGCTACGCCCGCCTTCTCCACCTTGTTCCTGTTTCTCTCCTCCTGCTCCTGCTCCTCCCACCTCCTCCTCCTCCTCCTGGGCTTCGGGGGGCTCTGAGCTCCCAGGCTGGACGGGGGTGAGCTGGTAGTACAGCAGGGAGGCGGGCTCCTCCTCGGGGGGGGTCTCCGCCATGCAGAGCGCCGCGGCCCCCGTGGGGAAGGAGCCCTGCAGCAGCACCTGCTCCACGCCCGTCTCCTCCACCTCCACCTGCTCCCCCCCCAGCCCGGACGCCTCCGCCTCCTCCCTCTCCCGGCGCTCCTGCTCCTCTGCGCTCTGCAGGTGCAGAACGGCCGTCTCGTTCTCCCGCTCCAGGATGTCTCGCTCGGCCAGCAGGTTGTGCACCGCCACCACCGCCTCCACCTCCTCCGCCTCCACCTCCTCCAGCGGGAAGTCCGGTCCGCCGGCCGCGACGGACAGGGACGAGGAGGAGGAGGAGGAAGAGGAGGAGCAGGGCAGCTCCGGGGAGGGGGGGCAGGTGGAGGACGGCGAGAGGAGGAGGTCGCCGTCGGCGGGGTATTGTTCGCCGCCGCCGCCCGGTCCCAGGATCCTCTTCTCCAGGCCCAGGTTCATGATGGTGTGCAGGTAGTGCGTCCGCACGCGCAGCGGGTTGAACTCCACGCGGCCCGCCATGTTGCCGCAGCCGTCCCGGGAGCAGCCGCATGGGAACGCCATGCGGTCCACCTGTAGGAGGGACAGAGTTGTCATGCTTTTGATTTGATTTCTGTGGAGCAGTGGTTCTCAAACAGGGGGGTGCGTACCCCTAGGGGTCCTCTGCAGGGGATAAAATGTAAATATGAAGTGTATCTGAGTTCTGTAAATCTTTCCAATGAATGATAAAAATCATAAGCGAAGCCCATTTTGTTCACTAAACTAAAGTTTCTAATTAAACTAATTTCTCTCCCGAAAATGATTATGAGTCCAGGGAGGACTAGCAGGACGTCTCGCTGCATAACATTCAGCCTGTAGGGGCCGCTGAGAAGCATGACCACCATCCATTTCTCACCTGAGGTCTCACCTCATTGCTGTTTTCTTATTATAAAGTACATCTTATCTATCTTATAGAACAGTGGTTCTCAAACTACGTAAACGTGAACATTAAATGCTTCAAAATAAATAATTACAGTTGAGATACAAGCCCAAATATGGGCTTGTATTCATATTTTTAAGGAGGTACTGAGATTCAATTAAGGTGGAATTATTTTACAGTTGTTTATTACCAATATTAAAACATCAGAAATACATTTTCCAAAGTACCCCCTGCAATCCTTCAAAATACCCCTAGGGGGACGCGTTCCCCCATTTGAGAAACACTGTTACAGTAATAGATAATTAATAGATCATTTGTGAATTCACCATTTTAGAACAGTTAAAAGGCCATTACGTTGATGATGCAACCAGACCAGCACAGATGATGCTGGCATGCTAGGGTGTGCTATGAGAAGAATCCCATTTTTCCTCTCTTCGTGATGTTTCAAACATCATATTTTTTTGATGCGTGAAGGTTTACAAAACAGGCTTTCTGTATTTTCATACGTCCTTGACAACTAAATAGTACTTAGCATCGTATAGCGTCTTACCCTAGCTGTCCATGCTGTGTACAAGAACGGATAGAAAAACCCAGCAATCATGGCGCACTTAGAAACTTGTTCTGTTGACATCCTTTCTGTACCGACAGTGATATATTGTTGTTCTACTTTCTACCGACAAATGTACTTATTGTTAGTCGCTTTGGACAAAAGCGCCTAAATGCCCTCAATGTAAACGGGCTAAATAAACGGCCTCCGCAGTGACTAGTATGAAGAAGTGTGATTCTGTAGCAGAACTGCACCATCAGCTAAAGCCATTTTTAATCTCCAATATTTAGAATTGTGCTGCCAGCGAGCTATCGACCGCTCAATAACTTGAGCAGGCGCACCGAACGGATCCACTGTCATACATGGTGGTCACTTACACAGCTGATGTAAAATGATCCTTTATCTTCCCCACACACACACACACACACACGCACACACACACACACACAAACAAACAGGTGCTCATACCTGGCACTTGATGCCGGCCCGGCTGCAGCCGCAGCGCCGCGGGTCGCAGTACAGGCGGCAGTCACAGCCGCACTCCTCGCGGGAGAGCCGGATGGCGCGGAGCTCCGCCTTCTCCCGGGCGTCGATGCGAGCGACGCCCGAGGCGCGCAGCAGCGCCCGCCGCCGCTTGGTGGGCAGCGGCTGCAGGAAGAAGCAGTCGTCCACCTCCACGCCGCCCGCGTCCGGGTCCTCGTCCGACACGTCGTCCAGCGTCAGCAAGTCGGCCTGCGTGGACGCCACCGTGCCGTTGTGCGTCAGCTGTGCAGACAAGAGAGGCCGTCAAACGCTGTGGCCGTTTCAAACAACAATGTCTCCCCATAAGGACAAATCATTTCACCATTAATTACTAAACAATGACCAGAAAAAACATGAGTACCAACACAATAGCTTACATTCCAATGCTCCTATGCTTACAAAAATGGAGGTGGTCATTGCGATGTGACATCGCAATGTACAAGCCCTATATAAATGAAGAGGCTGCTCGAGGTATGAGGCTCAGGTGTTGCTGCGGACGGTTTGGAATTGCCTTTTAATGGCGACCACGGCGACAAGGAAGAAGACAGCGATCGATTCTCAGTATTAGAGGATGTACTGAGTCAGCCTTTAATGAGAACCGTCTGAACGACTTCCAAACAAAACACTAAATATTCAACATGGTTTTGCAAACCACTGCTACAGGCGTCGTTGGCAACACTCGGGTATCAATCGGCAAATAGTTAATTAGCGTTTGTCTACAGACAAACCAGAGCAATGAGACCAGAGTGCCCTGCAGAGCCTCTGAGGGCCACCGTACTTCTCTTTCTTTAGGGGGGGGGTAGAATTGGTCTATTGATCTTTTGCAGCCGGCTAAAAGCAATTTCGCTCAATAGTGGAACAATTGATTTGATCCCGCAGTAGATTGCATCCAAAGATTCTGCGTCAGACAACTCTGTACTGACCTCAAACCACGAAGCAGAAATAGAATCAAGGTTGAAAAATACCCCAACGATAACTGAAAGAGTTTTACAGTGTGGGCTAGTTGTTCTACTTCAACCTTTCATTCAGCCACACGTTCTTACGGTCGGAGAGCATGATCTGACCTTCATCTTGCGGGCGTTCAGCTTCTCCTGACGGAGGTGCTGGCGCAGCGTGTGCCGGTGGCTGCTCTCCTGCTCGCGGGCGAACTCTCCCAGCGTGAAGTGGCGTATGGAGGAGTGGTGGCGCGCCATGCCCAGCGAGCTGCCGCCCTGGCTGGGCACGCTGGTGAAGCCCTGCCGCCGCGGGAAGAAGTAGACCGTCACCAGGTCGAAACGCACCCGCTTCCCCCCGGGGGGGGGCTTGTGGCGTCTGAGTATGGAGGTGGCTGGGGGAGAGAAAGAGAGAGAGAGAGCGAGACAGAGAGAGAGAGAGAGATTACTGATGTGTGCTGAGGGTTAAAGTGGGTGGAGCTGAGAGGGTTGTCACCTGTGCAGGTGTGGCCTGCAGGCTTAATAAAGTGAACCACATCAGCCACTCTCTCTCCCTCCCCACACAAGTGGGTTGGCTTTTGGATTTAGTTCCTTTTGATTTGGTACTTGGTAATTGGTAATTCTAGTTTTGCACTGTTTCATCAAAACATTTAGATTGGCTTGGCTAGATTTGGTGACAAAGTGAGAGTTTAGTTCAGTCAGTTATTTGGGTTTGTAGTTTGGTTCATTTGGTCCACAGTTTGGTTGGATAGCTGGTTGGTAAGGTCATAGGTTGGTTGGTAAAATGATAGGTTTGTTGGTAAGATGATGTAAGGTGAAGTTGGCTGGTCGGTTGATCAAAGTGGTTGGGTGATTATGTTGGTTGGTAGAGTGATAAGTTGGTTGCGTTTTGCCTGGGTTTAGTTTGTATTGCCATGGAGGAGAGCTTGTTGTCCCCAGTGTTCCTGTCCAGGTAAGTGTGTGTTCTTTGTACATTGATCAAGTAGTTTTGTTTTAGGAACCCTATTCCCTGGTAGTATAGTGGCTGTGCTCATTAGGAGAGCAGTCAGTGGGTTGTTTTTTCCTAGTATGGCAGAGCTGGCGGGCCGGAGGTTCGGTTTGTCAGAAACTGCCTCAGGGGGCGATTCCTCTGGGAGGGGTCTCTGGTTTTCCTGCAGCGCTCTGACACTGACGACACCATTGCAAATGTCAGTACCTCCAGTACCGCCGCCAGGACTAGGGCCCAGTCTTGGTTAGTTTTATTAGTTGGAATAAAGTTGGGGAGGTGCAAAATAGTTTTTCTGGATCTTTGTTTGCATTCAGTGAGCCTGGTGGTTAAAAATGTGACAGCATTTAAGAACTGAATGTAATAGACAATATGTAATAACAGAGGGTTACAGAAGCAAGCATAATGTAACAGAATGGAATGTTACAGAATAGAACTTAACAGAATGGAATGTTACAGAATAGAATGGAACAGAATAGAATGGAATGTTACAGAATAGAATGTTACAGAATATAATGCAACAGAATGGAATGTTACAGAATAGAATGGAATGTTACAGAATATAATGTAACAGAATGGAATGTTACATAATAGAATGTAACAGAATGGAATTTTACAGAATAGAATGTTACAGAATGGAATGCAACAGAATGGAATGTTACAGTAGGTTATAGAACAGGAGGTAATAGAACAGAACAACAAGTCATGTAATGTAATGTAACAGAACGTAACAGAACCCAATACAATGTGAACAGATTATAATGGAACATAACAGAATAGAATGTAAATACAATGCAGTAGAATGAAACATCTAGGCTTCTGCGTGTGTGTGTGTGTGTGTGTGTGTGTGTGTGTGTGTGTGTGTGTGTGTGCGTGTGTGTGTGTGTGTGTGTGCGTGTGTGGTGGAGGGGGGGGGGGGTGGTGCAGATGTCGCTCAGCGATGCATACGTGCAAACGGCGCGCCAGACGGGGGATTGAGGCTGTCGCAGCTGTCGGCGCTGTCGCTACTGGAGACTTCATCGTCCGAGTCCTTGGGTGTGGAGAACGCCGAGCTGTGGTCCACTTCCTCATATCGTCGCTTGAGGCCGAGGGACGAGCCTGCCTCCATGGAACCTGGGAGGGAGACGGGAGGCAGAAGCATGTCGTCACCCCTGGAAACACACTAGGCAGAGGAGGCGCCCGTAAGGGAATAAATAGATGGCGAGCGGTTCATCCAAAATTGAGCCCCATGCTACGAGCGGCCGGTGGAACCAGCCACTCCATCTCTTATCTCCAGGAAGAGAGGACACAGTGGGTGATAATATCCCTGAGAGCTTCATAATGGCTTCCCGAGCATCCGAGGACAAGAGAGCAAGCTATGGATTGGCTGACCGGAGCGCCTCTAAAGAACACCACCACTATCTGTATCCGGGAGAAGAAAAAAATAAAAGGTTGAGGTACACTTCCGTTTTTTTCTCCTCCCTCTCCCTCCCTCTCCGTCTCACATGAAATCCTATACACCCAGCTCATCAAGTCTGGGAACGTTGCCACGGCAACCCCGAAAAGCATGGGTTGATAAGTGAAAAGCCATGAATGAAATTGTGGCCGCTGCTCTGCAGGGGGTGTGTGGGGGGGTGTCATGCTATGAATCAGTTTTTTTGGGGGGTGGGGGCCACTAGGTCTGTAGCCTATATAATACTGTACAGGATTGAGCCTGCAGTCTTCCTATGCAGGTGATGGATGATTCATGCAGCATAGTGTCAGCGCTGTATGTGAGTGTTGTGACTGTGATGTAGTATCAGCAGATCAGTTGATATCATCCAGCTATTTAACTGAAAGTGGTGTCAGATTTGGGGCATGGCGAGATTAGAAACAAACACTGACACTGACAAATGGGCTATGTGACAATGGGCCTTTACTGGCAGTGATGGACAGCTTGAGAAAACAAAAGGTCCGGAGACATTTATTGGGGGGGGGGGGGGGGGGGGTATTTCCGCGTTGTGCGTGCAAATCATCGGTAGGCGTCTTTACACGTCAGGTGCTCGCAGCCCATCTGCAGAGCCACCACATAGACATCATCAACCAAGCGGTGGGGGAAGTAGGATGGAAATCACATTGTCATAGGTCTACGCCTCGATCCCGACCCCCCCCCCCACACACACACACACACACACACACACACACACACACACACACACACACACACACACACACACACACACACACACACACACACACACACACACACTCCACCCCCACCCCAAGAATACACAGGTCATCCTATTGCTCATAGACTTTATTAAATCCTACTTACCTGGGACAGAGATCAGGACTCCGATTCAAAAGAAATCGTGGGTCGGGTTCCGGGTTTTTGTGGGCTTTTTTTCTTCAGGGGGAGTTGCACATTAATCTGAACGTTTCAACGTAGAAATGGAAATAGAAAAGCTTTTTTTTTTTTTACCGGATCCTAAACCAATGAGCCGTCCGCCTGATTGTCAGTATTACTGGACGAGCCGGTGAGGCTGCAGCTTAGGCTTCATTGTTCTGCTGACTGGAGACCAGAGAGAGAGGAGAGGAGAGGAGGGGGGGAAGGAGAAGGAGAGGGAAAAGAGGGTCAATTCGTGGCAAACCTGCCGTTTAAAGGGTGCATGTCCGTCCGGCGGCGGCGGCGAGGAGGACGTCATACGGGTTAGCCGGCGTTTACTGCGAACATTGTCGTTAACGACGTAACGAAAGAAAAAAAAAAGAAAGACCCCCCCGCCCCCCCCACGTCTTATCTTCCTGGTGGGAGACCTGGACCCGCTGACATCTGGCTCGGGTTTTATCCTTTAAAAAACCACAAAGGGCGTTTTCGGTACCCTGGTCCGGTTCCTGGGTCCGGGTCTGGGTGGTCTCGTTAAGGACGGGGTCCCGGCGGCGGGGCGGGAGGGGGGGCTTTTGATGTTGCGAAAAAAATGTTGCAATTTTTTTGCGTGTGTGTGACGTCCTCCTGCCGTCCGCCGCCGCCCGGCCCTCCGCTACAATGTAACAATGGAGAGGGACATTTTTCACGGGAGCCATATATACCCACTGTGACGTCAAACGGCCACGCCGCGCGGCACGCCGGGAAATGTAGTTCCGGCCGCCGCCTCTTTGTCTGTGTCCGTCTACGTCCAAGGAGACCATCGTATTCGGGATTTTAAGCTCGTGACCAAAAAAAACGGGACGGTTTTATTAGACGTTTGTAACATGGCGTGAAGATTTACCGGCCAAAGGTTCCCACGGCAAGATGGCTTCCCGGGACTGCATTTGCAAAATGCAGCTTGGGTCTAAAAAAAAAATGCATGTGTAGCAAAGGGGAAGGGCATGTACATAAATGACATGACATAAAAAATGGCCATACTTTAAAGCAGACTTAAAGAGAGCATAAATCACTTAAGATGTGCCGACCTCCAGTGTAACGGTGTAAAGGGGCAGCAGTCGCCATTTTTATGAAGTATTTCAATCATGCCAAGATGACACACACAGATGAAGGACATTTTAAAATAGCCTTTCAAACACAAAACACAAACTATTACACAATTGTCTTCCACACACCATTTCCCCAGGCTGAACAAACTACGTAGGCTAAGGTATTAGTATTGTATATTTTTTTTTAAAAAGAGATAAAGGAACAGCTTTGCTAAAATAATAAGACCACCAAAACAGTCAAAAGAAACACATGATTCGTGCTTTGTGATATTATTCATGAATACATTAAAAAAGAAAACAATTACGTATGCAAAATTAAGGTTCGAAGTAGCCCAAAGGTGTTGCAATATGGTGCCTTCGTCAGCGCGTGGCCAGAGAGGGGACCGCTGGCGTCCCCCGCCATGACCACAGATACAGGCAGCGTTTCGCTACAGACAGACGGACAAACGCTAGGACGCACTACACAGCTCCGACTGCACTCCCTCCTGTGAAACACACAGCAGCCAACGCGGCCGTCTTCACGAGGGTCACGTGACGTGGCCTCGCGGCGGCTCGGGCCTGATGTCCGCTTCGCTGGCGCGCCGCCTCGCCGCGTTGAGTTCTGCGCTTGTGGCGGGCCAATCGACCGCCGTGTTCGTATCAGAGCGGCCGTCTTGGGTGGGCGGGATCGGCCGGCCATGCAGGGAGAGGGTGGGGAGGGAGATGGGGAGGGAGGGAGAGGCTTGCTGCCTTGAATCCTAAGGGTCAAGTTTTCCGTTTTTTAATAGAAAGCAGTCAACAAATTGTTCAGTCTTCCTTAAGCACAGAGCTTTGGCGCGCACGCGGCACCCAGCCAGGATAAGACGGTTATATAACCTCTTCCTCCACGCGAGCAACAAGTGAGGAAAAAATAAAAGCAACACGTTTAGGGGCCCCTGTTGTACCACCGGGTGTGAATGGGATTAGCCATCACAAGCCGTTTCAAAATTGTGATGTCACTACCCTCTAGTGACATCACAAGCGGGAGTGTACACCCAGATGTATGATGCCTAGAGCAGTCTACCAGCCCACCCAGTGGACTGTGCCAACCGGTAGGCGGATCATACAGCTGGCTGGACACTCCCACTTGTGATGTCACTAGAGGATTGTCACGTGACAACTTTGAAACGGCCTGTGATGGCTAATCCCACTCACACCTGGTGGTAAAATAGGGGCCCAGCGAGGGTACCACCGACGGCGGAGGAAGCTGCTCAGTATGGGATCTTGGATGGGGTGCATGGGTATCCAGTCGGCTACGGCGAGGGGGGGGGGGGGGGGGGGGGGGGGTCCAGGCGCTTCAGTCATGTGATCCCATGACAGCAGTGCCAAGGGTCTGTGGGTTGGCCCGGCACCGGCCCACAGACCCGTGCGTGGAGGTCAGGAGAGAGAGAGAGTCTCACTTCAGTATGATGTGATAGCCATCGCTCGTCTCATCTGGTGAACAATGGGAAGAAAAGAAAGTTTTAAAAAAATACACATTTAATAAATCATTTTAATTAGATTTACTACTACTGAGGAGATTAGTTTGCCTCTTTGCTGTTAAGTTTAGGGTTAGGTATTGTGTTTTTACCTTTCATTGTGTCCAAAACAAAGCACACCTCATCCTGGAAGTTTTGAATCATCTGATGAAGACATGGGGGGGGGGGGGGGGGGGGTCATGTTAAGATGATAATGTCATCCTCAGCCATTAACATGTTGAGAGTCTGGTTCCATCATGAGATAAACGCTTATAAAACAAAAAAAACATAAGCAGAGGAAGAAGTAGGGCTGCAACGATTAGTCGATTCATTGATTAGTCGATCGACAGAAAACTAACCAAATCCAATTTTTATAATCGATTAATCTTTTAGATAATCTATCAAGTACAAATACCAAACATTTGCTGCTTGATGCTTCAGTAATTTAAATGTTTGGTTCATGGATTATTATACAATGAATACTTTAGTTTTTCTTGGCTGCTTGTCAGATAAAACAGGCAACTTTTAGACATCACTTTGGACTCTGGGTAACTTGTGATGGAAAAATTATCTTTAGATGAATCGACTATGAAAATAATCCTTAGTTGCAGCCCTAGGGAGAAGTGATGCGACGGTTGCCGCTCGTTACCTCATCGCTGACGAGGACGTGGATGCCAGTGGGCCCTTGTTTGAAGATCTGGTTTATCTGTCTCGGTGAGATGTTGAACAGCTGCGCGATCTTCTCTGTGAGCTCAGCTGCTGTGAGCTCCTCCAGGTAGATGGCGTGATACTGAACGTGGACTGTAGGCAGACAGGAGCACATTTATTTATTTTTTATAGTATATTCGTCATATGGTGCAGTATTGGCCCAATATCAGACAGAGTTGTCAACTCGTTACTCTCCATTTCCATCTTCAGTCTGACGTCGCCTCCACTCTAACCGAATTCTGTGGGGGAGGGGATTCGATGTTCCCCAACCAAATCACTAGAGACCAACGTATCCGCCTGAATCTGACTTCATTTTAAGTCGACACTGATGCGTAGCCATACCAACATACTGGTTTTGCCGGGTTTTGAGAGTGGAGCGGAGCAGAGCGGAGGAGATGCAAAGTAATTGGTACTTTTAATCGATTTTGAACAGCCTCGATAGCAGCGTCTATCTTGTCATCGCTGATTGGCTAATCGTTAGTCCCCCCTGCGGCGCTCATTGGGAAAATCGTTTTTTCAAGCCAGAAATCGCTGTTTCATGTCACGATGGGACCAGAAGCAGCCAAATCGGTGGAGTGGGCGGAGTCAAAGGTCTGGAGCCAGGCAAATAGTGTGGTGCATGTATGGGTACAAAACAATTTGAATGCATTGAAATTTGTGAGGCTTCAGGCTAGACGGATGGATATGCACGCAAAGACGCATTCAAATCCAAACCCATAAACATGCCCCTACGGTTCCACTTCAACATGAGTGAAAAACCACCACTCCCTCTCTCTCTCTCTCTCTAACGCAATGTGGTCTGTGGAAAAAAGCATTTAATTTAGAACAAAAGCGATTACTTGGTTTGGAGAGAAAGAGAAAGAGAGAGAGGACTGACCAAAGAAAGTGTTGTTGGGCGAGTCTCCGTTCTCATGTTTCTGCTGCTGTTCCCGCGTCTGCTGAGACTCCTGACACACGTACACCGTCAGCCTCGGACGCACCACCCTGCACGTGCGCACACACACACACACACACACACACACACACACACACACACACACACACACACACACTTAACAAAACACCCTCTATGCAGCATTCCTAACATGGCGCCTACACAGCCCTGTTGGGACGTGTGGGAGGCGAGGCGGAGTAGACCTACCGTCCCTTCAGTGCGTTGAAGAGTCGGATCCCGTCCGCCGGCCCGCAGATCTGGATCACATCCTCTCTGGTGAGCTTCAGCAGGTCGGCCCCTGGAGCGCAACGCAAGACTCAACTCTCCTCTTGCTCTTTCTCTCAGGGTCAGTTCCTACCACTAACTACACATGGCAGCAGTATGACTGGCGACCACTCGTTTCAAAATGGTATCCAGCGACTAGGGTTGCAACCAAGGATCATTTTCATCGTTGGATTAATCCAACGATGATTTTTTCGATATATCGATTGCTAATTTAGTCTACAAAATGCCATCACAAGTTACCAGAGTCCCAAGTGATGTCTTAAATTTGCTTGCTTTATCTGACAAGCAGCCAACAAAAACTAAAGTATTCATTTTATAATGATCCATGAACCAAACATCTGAACGTCTGAAGCATCAAGCAGCAAATATTTGATTAAGACCTCAACGATTAACCGATTCTAAAAATTTGATTTGATTACTTTTGTGTCGATCGACTAATCGATAAATTGGCTAATCGTTGCAACTCTAATCTTCTAATAAAAAACACCACAAGGAGGAGGATTTAACAGGTTATGGCAGGTGTTATCGCATCCAGTATCAACAGTCGACCTACCTGAGAAGTTGGCAAACAGTCGACTGAAAGTAGAGAACCGGTTCCTGTGGAGCCACTGCTGGGCATCCTGGGGTGTTGTCGCGGGCAACAAGTTCTGAGGAGCAGACGGTAACGACAAGCAAGAACACAAAAAGGGAAAGGTGAAAATATTAACAACACTGTTGAACGCCTACATGAGACCAGGTCACATTTGTTTTTTTTCGCCCACTCTCCTCTAGGCTGTGCGTCAATTCCTAGGTTTCCAACTGGTGCACTTTGTTGATATCCCAAAGAGAAAACAAAATGAGGATCTTGCAAACGTGACCAGATTTGAATCACACCAACTATGCCTTATCATCTTATTATCTTGCTCTATGCAGTCTATTTGGAGGCTACTAAGAAACCTGTTGCTAGGACCACTACATGTTTAGGTCATTGTTCCTGGTTCACAGTGGTTTCCTGTGCAGCTGGTTAATGCACAAGTCCAGCGTTACAGTGTTTTCTTTTTACAAAAACAGCAAGGCTTTTATTTAGATGCTATTCTCTTGCTTTGGTCTGCAGGATTGATCTGAAATCCTTTGAGGTTTTACCTCATCTACTTTGGTAAACTACATTTATTAAAAATTTAAATTTGACTTTTATCAGGCTACACAATATACATTCATACATTCCCTTCATATTACATTTATTCCTTTCATGTAAAATGTTTGGTCCAAAATCTGGTCCTTGTGGACAATATCGCTGAACACAGACAAACACATTAAAACATATATAATATATAACATATATGATGATATAACATATATAATCATATAAACCATGGCAAGCCCCACCTCAGTCCTTGAACTGAATATTTTTGTGAAGAAATAGAATTACAACATGCCTTGATGCTGTCATCATTGTACGGTTGAAAACAAGTGAAAGGTTGAGTCTGTAAAAAAAACCTCAAATTAAAATTTTCCATTACATCGTAAGTCATACAAACGTCAGTGCTTATGTTCGGCATTCAGTTAGATGGGATGAAGCACTGGGGCAACTGGCAAAAGATAAGTCCATTTAAAACTACTACTTTCAACAGAAACATCAATGTAGATACATAATTATATATGTGCAAAAATAGAATGTCATATTAAACAATTATGTTACCATTATTTATTTATTTTTAAAATGGTTTAAGTGCCCACTTGATATAAATAACTACTACTTTGGGAATAACTACTGCAATTGATTATACTGTAGGACACTGAAAATAGAAAAAGTGAGTAGTCAAATGATCAGGCAATATGTTAAACTGAAGACTAAATTAACATACTTCTTTATAATACAATAGATACCAATTCATGATTATTGAATAATCTTCTCGTTCCTACACGTACTTCTAATCCGTTTTTAAGATAGGTAACAAATCTTTGAGAGGGGGAGGGAGTTTGAATCACAGCTGACAACAACCGACAGAGAGGGAAATTATTAATTTATCATTAACTTAAATTTGGTACATCTCTATTCGACTATTGTTCTCTAGGTCTTGTGTGCTAGGTTTGCCTTCTGTTGCCTCAAGCTGTCTATGAATAGATCGGCCACTCTGTTTAGCCCCAAGTTCAACTTTTTTGCCTGGAAGAACCTCTAAGGTTTTTAAAATACCATAATTAGACCCAGGTTTATAAAATAGCTCAACTGCAATATGTAGCACTATAACGCAAAGATAGGGTGGGAAACGGACATTTGAGAGGGAAAAATAGAAAGAAATTACACAAAAATTGGGAAGGGATATAACCCAGGGCTTCTAGGTGGTAAACGGTCAAAACCAACATAAATTACATAAACACAATATAAATACGTACTTCTACTGCCGAGACAACAGGCTCAGGCTGATGATTGGGCGATCCATTCCTATAAAAAAAATAATTAAAAAAAACAGATAAATGAATACATCTGAACAGAAGGACATCTACTTGTGTGCCTCTCTTTGTAAATTATTTTCATGTCTGTATGTTTCTAGAGGAGGGCCAGTGGACTTGCAGTCCTACCCCTCGGCCACCACCACGGGGGGGAAGGTGGTATGAGTGCTGATGAAGCTCGGAGAAGGGGAGTTGCTGACGTAGGTCACCTCGGGCCAGGGAGAGCACTGCAAGACACCAATGTTGGTTTTTCAGTGACCTTAAAAACACTTACAACTTACAACTACTATTTAGCCATTATATTCACACTTAGCAGACGCTTTTGTCCAAAGTGACTTAACAATAAGTCCATTTGTCAGTAGCAATGTAAAACAACAATTTGTCACCGTTGGTGACATTACATCGATGCTGGTGCAATGTGTGCAAAAGTGAAAGAGATGGCAGGCTGCCATTCTGGGTTAGGGTTTGGGTGAGAGAGATTTACAGTGAATTGAGATACAGGTCGTTAAGGCGTGAGCGGGTAGGGCATCTTGCTTAAGGATGCTTATAGGGAGGCCCAAAGAGAACTGGGCATTGAACACAGAACACACACACACACACACACACACACACACACACACACACACACACACACACACACACACACACACACACACACACACACACACACACACACACACACACACACACACACACACACACACACACACACACACACCTTAAAGTTGCTTGCTTTAAGCAGCCGAGAAAAAAATGAAGTATGTTATATAATGATCCATGAACCAAAAATATTAATTTCTGAAGTATCAAGCAGCTACTTCATGAATGACCTAAACGATTAAATCAATTAAAACTATTTTCTTTGCTACATTTTCGGTCGATCGAATTGAATTGTTCAAATCAAATCATCTTTGCTGTGCTGACCTCTGTGAGGATGGTGGTTTCGTACGAGGGCTGGTACTTCTCCTTCTCCTGCGGCGCCCGCTTCTCCATCTTCTCCCTGTCCGTCTTCTGCTTCCTGTCTGCGCCTTTGGGCTGAGGAGCAAGAGAGGCGCAGTGGTGGACTCGTTAACATCGTCACATAACGAAGACCCACACTGGGGCTGTGTCCGAAAACTCTACCATGCCATTTAGTACGCCAAAACAGTACGTGCAATTTTTTAGTATGTATGAAACTAATTGTACGTGAAGTGCATAATATTTCCGGGGACATTTTACAGTATGCAAGCACTGGACACTACACCGGCATACAGTAAATATCCCACAATGCAATGCAGTACTGACGACAAACAAAACGGCAGACAGCGACCAAGGCCGCTCTGGTGTCAACAACGCTTCAATTTAAAAGGTTTCACTTTGCTAGGCAACCGGCGAGGAGGCTCCCAGGACGTGGCTCTGACGGGATAATAACAGGCAGAGTAGTGCGTCCCAAAATGTACATACTACCATTTATTCACGAAAGTCTGTTGTAATGACAGTACACATATTGGGATGTGTAGTCTATAGTATGCCGATTTCAGACACAGCCTGGAGGTACGACATAAAAAAGGTCAACAAAGGAATAGAAAAAAAGAGCCGCGCACCTTGAAGACTTTGACCTGGCAGGAGGCAGAGTGCTGGTGCTCTGTGTACTCGCCACCATCGTTCTCTTTGAACGTGTCGATCTGGATCCGGAAAGGCACGCCTTTCTCTCCTCCATGCTTTCGCATGGTAAACTCTGTGCTGATGCAGTGAACCTAAATAATGAGAGAGCACACAGTGTCAGTTTTTTGCAACAGAAGAGGCGAGACAGCAACTAGGTTTTCATTTTGGTGAGTATAGGGCTTGTACATCAGATTGCATCATGGGATTTTTTGTTGGCGATACTCGAGAGGACTCAAGAGAGCCGTAGTAGTACTGTAAAATCCTAAATCAACGTAAATGTACTGTGACCTAGGCTGATGAAAACTTTGTTTTGCCACGTCTCACATGAGAAACGCTGTGGCAGTTTCTGACAACAATGTCTCCCCATAATGACAAATTATTTCACGATTAATTACTAAACAATGACCAAAACATCATGACTACCAACACAATAACTACCATTAAAATGCTCCTATGCTCCCAAAATTGCAATGTGACCTCGCGATGTACAAGCCCTATAAAAAGGAAAAGAAAAGTCTAACCGTACATGTCAGAGAATATATTTTGTATTTCTATATAGGAAGTGTGTTCAGTTTGCCAATCGGTGAACAGTACGAAACTAGCAGAGCACAATGGGGGTGTTCACAAACAAACGAACAAGTTCTCGATGGCCGAGACCTTGGACAGTCATCCGTCCATCTCACTAAAGAAAGGAGTGATTCAGGGAGGGGAGGTGAACAAGTGTGGACTTGGCAAATGACAGTTTGTTTGTCATGCTACCTGGATAAAAACAGAGGTTCTTTTTGATGGGTCCCAAAGGAACTCCACAGTGTTCAGCTGAGTAGGGTTAGCCCTGGGGTCGATCATGCCAACTGACATGGGGATATCTGCAATGGATCAACGTGAAACAGGTTATTGTCAAATGTGTTCTCAATACACGCCAACCCTTTTCCAAACATTACCACGGCTCGCTGCCTGGAACCCATTTCGGCACACGGCTAAAACAAGGGCCCCTATTTTACCACCAGGTGTGAGTGGGATTATCCATTACAGGCCGTTTTTAAAAATTGTGATGTCACTACCCTCTAGTGACATCACAGGTGAGCGTGTCCACCCAGTTGTAATGGCTAATCACTCACACCTGACGGTAAAATAGGGGCCCTTGAACTCGTCAAGCCTCAGCCATGTGTCCCAATTCACAAACATATCTTTTTGACCTTTGACCTTTCCTCCCCTGAAACGCACGGGATTGGCCAACATAATCCGCCACGTGCAAATCCCATCCGGTTGCCAGATCCCCCTCTCTAGTCTGTATCCCCCCGGCGCAGCGCAGACCAGCGAGCGTCTGAAAGAGGCCGGAGGCGCTCGGTGCTCACCCAGGTCCAGGATACGGTCGCCGGGCCGGTTCCAGCGCCAGCCCTCCAGCTGTTGGTGCTCTGTGTACTGCAGGCGCCGGTCGTGGAAGACCACGCGCACGATGCTCTGGAGGAATAAAAACACGAATAAAACCTTGTATGCACTTATTGTATGTTCGTACGTCCTGGCAATTTTTAGTCCTTAGCATCTGACCCTAGCTATCCATGCTGTGTACTTAGCATTATATAGCATTTTACCCTAGCTATCCATGCTGTGTACTTAGCATTATGTAGCATTTTACCCTAGCTATCCATGCTGTGTACTTAGCATATGGTGCACTTAGAAACTTGTTCTGTTGACCTCCTTGCCGTACTGACAGTGATATATTGTTGTTTTACTTTCTACTGACTAATGTACTTATTGTACGTCGCTTTGGACAAAAGCGTCTGCTAAATGACCTAAATGTAAATGGCACCGAGTTGCTGAACACAAATATCCAAACAAACAATAATAAGGCACTGTTTCAGTGATGACATCAAACTATTCACTGGCCAAACTAAGAACTAAAGATCCGACAAATAAAGTACGTTAGAGTAATCCGGTTTTGAAGACCAGCAAAAAAGACACAGCAACTACAATGTAGTGTGAGGATCTGAGCTGATTATCTAGCATCATATCATGATATAAATGTATTATATATATTATTGATATTATTAACCAACTGCTAACTGCCATGTTGGAGGCTTACCTTCACCACTTTACCAGTGATTTCAGGGAGCTCCCCGATTTTCTGATTGTCAAGCATTCGAATTTCATAAGACTGTCCTGCAACAAGCAGCCAACACGTAGCTGTTAGACGTTAACGTGCGACACAATACAGACACACACCCAATTTCATCCACTTCACATCTACACCTCATAGCCTGGGCTTAATGTTTACATATAGGGCTGGGCGATTTGGCCAAAATCTTCTAACCCGAGGTGGTTCAATATCTTGATAACGATATCCATCATGTTTTCGGATAATTCAATAAATAGTATATATAAAATAACCACATGGTAAAGCTTATTTTTGTATACCCCCGTGTGAATTAAATACATGACAAATGAAAATCACTTTACTGTAATGCAACTTTTAAAACCCGGAAAACACATATATACGCCATATCACAATATTACGATATCCAAAATCTAAGGGAGTTCACACCTGGCGTTTTTTTTTCTCGTTTTACATTATATTCCTATGTAGCAGAGCCGTTTTTGGAAAAAGTGGGGGGGGACTCTCTCTGCGTTGTTTCTTTTCCCGCACCGAGCGTAAAAAAAAGTTGAACAAAGTTCAACTTTCAGGAAAAAAGCGCCCGACGTCAGACGTTTTTTTGACAACTGACCAATCACAAGCGGAACATGGACACTTGGATATGTAGTAGGCGAGTGACGTCGGCGCTTTCAGGACAACAAACGCTGTCGAAAAAACGGTCGGCTCCACTTTTCCCTATCACAAAAACCGCTAGGTGTGAACACGCCCTAAGGCGATATCTTGTCTGGTATGACGATAATGATATAACGTCGATACGTTGCCCAGCCCTATGATCAGTGAATGGTTTGTCAGTCGTCCATCGCGGCGGCGAGGCGGACACTAACCCTGGTTGAGGTAGGTGAGCGTTTCGTCGTGCAGCTTGACGGCCGGCGAGGTAGCGGCACACAGTACATACTGGAAGGGCAGGATCTTGTTTTCATTGTCCGGGGGGAGGTTGGACTCCTCCTGCTTGAAGATGGGCAGAGCGAGCACGTCGCTGGAGGAAGAGGACAGAAACAAAACCAAAACAAACGACCATCACTTTAAAAACAACATGATGGGCAAAACTGGAAAATCGAGAACTTCTTTCCTTTGGGTTAATTACACACAAATTGTTGGGTTTTGTTGAGAGGCATCGGATTTGTTTATCGATCTTGTTGGATAAAACTGTGCACACATTAGGATTATGGTGGAGTGTGTGTGTGTGTGTGTGTGTGTGTGTGTGTGTGTGTGTGTGTGTGTGTGTGTGTGTGTGTGTGTGTGAGTGGGTGGGTGGGTGATGGCTGGTTTAAGCAGCCTCACCTGATCACCAGAGTCAGTCTGGTGAGACTCTGAGGTTTGGGTGAGGCTGCACACCTGTGGCGCATGGTCTAAACCAGCCATCACCACACACACACACACACACACACACACACACACACACACACACACACACACACACACACTCAAGAGAGAGAGCCTCTGTCCTGACAGCATCTACCACCTGCTCTGGCTCGTCCCGCGTGTCGGAGGAGCCCGGCAAGGCCACCTCGGTGGCGTGGGGCCGGGTCTACCGCCACAATCATCACCACGCGGCGGCGGCGGCGGTATGAGTACATTGTGGAAAGAGTAAACAAAAACCCTGGCTAGCGGAGCACCCTAGCACGCCATCGATTCCAACGAAAAGCAAGTCGGCACAAAACCGGCGGCCAATAGCGCGGTCTCCAGCCCCGTGGATCCGGTTTCTCCTCACTACCCAAGAATTTGAGCGGTGAAGTGGCTCTTTGCGGGCTGCAGTGGGTCACGTAATGGTGCACCCGCTAAATCAACAAGGACACGGAGAGCGCGTTCGCTTCCAAGCGCTCCGCCCGAGTCCGCGAAAAATTTAAAAAAAATACAAATAATCACATTTAATTGCACACACAATCGCCAAAAACGTCAAACAGCCATTTGTTTAAGGGGGGGGGCATTTTTAAAATATGCACTATAGCACTATAGGTTAAATTGGTTATATATCGAATTGAATATATCTGAAGGGGCAGTTATTAATAGGAGTGCCAGAGGAAAACGGCATAAAACTAAATTTGCATACATAATAGATGATTCAAATTAGGCGTCTGCTGAGAAGACATTTCGCAAAAGGCAATTTTAAAGCAATGTTTTTTTTCTGGACACCGAATAAACAATAATAATAAGACATTAGAAAGTCTGTTAGTGCGGTGATTGTGTTATAGTGTTATTATACATGCATAATATCCATTTAGATAATCGATTTCTGAACTTTTAATGCAAGTTATTAACTTTATGCACATTGCCTGGACCACAGCTCTCAGACCCAGGTTCAGAACCGGGGTCTCACCCACACTCTGCATGTGTGTGTGTGGTTCAGAACCGGGGTCTCAACCACACACACTGCATGTAGTGTGGTTCAGAACCGGGGTCTCACCCACACACACTGCATGTGTGTGGTTCAGAACCGGGGTCTCAACCACACACACTGCATGTGTGTGTGGTTCAGACCCGAAACCAAAATGTCTTCATTAACCCAATCCATGTGTGGTACCGACACACACGGTTCCGGTTCTACAACGAATACCGACATGAAGGTTGGTTCTGAAGTCACGGCAGTACCTCATGCTGTACGCCCCGGCCCCCAGCTCCTGGCCGATACCCGAGAGGCTGGCGTCGAAGTCCTGCACCAGACCGGACTCGATGACCTCGTCGGTCAGGGGCAGCTTCAGAGCCCACGCCATGGCGGCGGCGGCGGCGGCGGTGGCGGCCACCAAAGCTTAACGCTGCTGCTCACGCGGAGCCACGCCAGGTAGGGGTCCCACCTCCTGTACCTGGGGTCCCACCTGTAGTACCTGAGGCCCCACCTGTACCTGGGGTCCTGGGGAATAGGTAAACCTGGAGGGGGGGGGGAGAGAGAAACAACCATGACTGTCACAACACGCTGCAGGTGGAGTGGACGTCCAAGACAGGGAGTTTCCACCAACTCCATGGTAACTGATATACATGACGTCATATCTATATATAATGTATGTAATATATATAATATATAATATATATATATACAATAGGAAACCTAGGAACTGACGAGACCCCTCCCACACAGAGACCTGCTGAGTGGGCAGAAGTTAAAGTTTCACTAGATGATCATCACATGTTTCAAGTGTTTAAAGCTCCAAGTACGAGCACGAGGCGACACGCACGCGCGCACACACACAGAGACAGACAGACAGACAAACAAACAAACACACTCGCGCGCGCGCACACACACACACACGCAGACAGACACACGCACACACACACACACGCACGCACGCAGACACGCACACACACACACGCAGATACGCACGCACGCGCAACCCACCTGCCGAAGGGGCGCCGTGTCGCGTGCTGCTGACAACGCACAGACTGTCTCGCGCCGTCGGTTCCAACTCCTTCCTTCTGGGCTCAACATGACAAGCTAGCCAGCCAGCTAGCTAGCCGTTAGCCTGCATGCTAACGCTGCGCCGCGCTCCTCCGGTCCGCGGTGACTGGGTGTACCGTCACCAAACCGACCCGGCTCCCCCCTGAACGGAAAATGAATTGGAAACGATAAATGTCTTGTTTGTTTATCTTTCTTCGTCTTTATTATATATATAAATATAGCGGCGACACGCCGTCATTTCCGCTCATCATCATCCCCTTCTTTGTAACGTACGGTGGGTGACGTCACGCTTCGTCACCGCCCTCTACCGGTCGGCGGGGGAACTGCATGGCGGTGGGGATGGAGATGCTGCGCACCTATAGTTCATACGTCCTGGTGGTGAGCTCGTTGTTTATAACTTATATTAAATAACTGAGTTAAATAAACCAATAACTGACTAGAATAGACTTTCCCTCAACTGTTTCAGTCTGCACAAACTTACAAACT
>JAOPHQ010000733.1:0-33856 GCA_030340625.1 Merluccius polli
CCGCAAGGCCTGATGAAACCGAGCCTGCTGTGTTTGGGGAGGACCAACTGTAGCCGAGGTTGTGGCCTCACTCGCACATGTTTCGGGGCGCTAGCTCACTCCGGCGTGTGGTTTCTTACGGTGGCCGAGAAGGGTCACAACACATGCAAATGCCAAAACACCTGCAAACTCAGAAAACACCTGCAAACTCAGAAAACACTTTCATCGATTACACAACACAGTGCGCTGCAAATGCCAAAACATGCAAACTCAGAAAAAACACCTGCAAATTCAGAAAAACACCTGCAAATTCAGAAAAACACCTGCATCGACTTCACAACACGCGCAAACTGTTAAGGTACAAGAACACTGGGACCAAATGCTGGACACAGGGAGGCAGAGACAGGAGAAAAGGCAAAGGAATTTATTGGGTGATCGTTCGGGGAGTCAGGCTAGCGGGGGTCTGGTACGGGGCAGGCAATCAGGTGGACAAGGGCTAGGCAGGGGACGGGTAGTCAGGCAGGCGGGGGGGCTCGGCAACGGGGCTGGTAGTCGGACAGGCAGGGGTCGGCAACGGGCTGGTAGTCGGACAGGCAGGGGTCGGCAACGGGCTGGTAGTCGGACAGGCAGGGGTCGGCAACGGGGCTGGTAGTCGGACAGGCAGGGGTCGGCAACGGGGCTGGTAGTCGGACAGGCAGGGGTCGGCAACAAGGGCTGGAACAGGCGGGTCGTCAGGCAGGCAGGGGGTCGGCAACCAGGGCTGGACAGGTGGGTCGTCAGGCAGGCAGGGGTCGGCAACAAAGGGCTGGACAGGTGGGTCGTCAGGCAGGCAGGGGTCGGCAACAAGGGCTGGACAGGTGGGTCGTCAGGCAGGCAGGGGTCGGCAACAAGGGCTGGACAGGTGGGTCGTCAGGCAGGCAGGGGTCGGCAACAAGGGCTGGAACAGGGGGTCGTCAGGCAGGCAGGGATCGGCAACAAGGGCTGGAACAGGCGTAGTCAGGCTGGGAATTACTAGTAGGTTAGCGGGAAACAACGACCTGGCGCCGGTGCTTGACCAATCCCCGGCTTAACTAGGGAAAACAGTGATATTACACTAGGATACAGGTGTGTGTGGGGAATGACTGGTAGAGACGACAAGCGTCCACTAGATGGAGGTTATCTGGCCAGTGTAGCAGGAACGTGGTGTAACAAGTACCCCCCCCTCTACGGGACGGCCTCTCGGCGGAACGCCCAAGCACCCGCGGGGTGATTTGTCTGAGTGACCGGGATGGGTGGAGGGGGCCTGGAGGCGGGCACCCAGTCGCAGGGGTACCTTCGGGTGGGGGGGGACGGGGCGTGATCCCGGTGAAAGTCCCGAATAAGGGAGGGATCCAGAATCCGCTTGCGGGGAACCCAGGATCTCTCCTCAGGACCATACCCCTCCCAATCGACCAGTACTGATGTCCCCGGGCCCGCGACGCCGCACATCCAGGAGTCGACGGACCCGTCCAAGCTGGATGATTGTCAATCAGCCTTGGCGGAGGTGGAAGGTGGGATGGGGGGGGGACAACGGACTGGGAGAGACTGGCTTAATCTGCGAGACATGGAAAGTGGGGTGGATGCGGCGGAGTGCAGGGGGGAGGTTCAAGCGAACCGCAGAGGGGTTGACCACCTTGGAGATGGTGTAGGGGCCGATGAAGCGTGGGGAGAGTTTGGGAGGAATCCCCTTCAAGGGAAGATCCTTAGCCCCGCAACCAAACCCCTTGCCCGGGGGCGTACTCGGGTGCAGGTCGACGCCGCTTGTTAGCCTGAATTTGGGAGCGAGAGGATGCATGAAGTAGTGCAAGTGCGTGTCCGTTTCCAGATGCGCCGGCACCTGCGCAGATGGGTTTGGACCGAGGGGACTGCGATTTCTTCCTCCAGATCAGGGAACAGGGGAGGGTTGGTAACCCAGGGAGGCCATGAATGGGGATAACCCAGTGGATGCATTTAACAGCGTGTTATGGGCGTATTCCACCCAGGGCAGCTGAGAGCTCAGGTGGTGGGGCTGGCGTGGGTGATGCAGCGAAGTGCCGCCTCCATCTCCTGGTTGGCTCGTTCTGATTGGCCCGTTAGCCTGGGGAGTGAAACCCAGAGGAAGAGGCTGGAAGTGGCGCCAAGAGCCTTACAGAATGCCCGCCATACCCTGTGAGGTGAACTGGGGGCCTCGGTCGGACACAATGTCCACGGGGATGCCATGCAGGCAGAATACATGCTTGACCAGGAGGTCGGCGGTCTCCCCTTGAGGTGGGGAGCTTGGGGGAGGGCGATGAAGTGGGCGGCCTTTGAGAAACGGTCAATCACGGTAAGGATGGTGGTATTGCCCTCTGACGTGGGTAGACCAGTGACGAAGTCCAGGGCGATGTGTGACCAAGGGCGGCTAGGGATGGGTAGGGGCTGTAGTAAACCGGAATGGGGGCGGGTCGAGGTCTTGTTTCGGGCGCAAGTCGCACACGCCGAAATAAACGATCGAACGTCCTTGTCCATGGTGGACCACCAGAAACGCCGACGGATGAAATCCAAGGTGCGGGTGATGCCTGGGTGGCATGTAAGCGGGAGGAGTGCGCCCAGGTCAATACTTGAGACCTTACTCGCGTCAGGGACGAACATACGGTTGGGGGGGCCGAGACCGGGATCCGGCTGTTGCCTCTGCGCCAGACGAACCGCAGACTCCACCTCCCAGGTGAGAGTGGCAATGAGACAAGTGGGTGGCAGAATGGTCTCGGGGTCAGTGCCGGGGTCCTCAGGAGAATACAGGCGGGACAGAGCATCCGGCTTAACATTCTGGGAGCCGGGACGGTAGGTAAGGGAAAAGTTGAACCGGCCAAGTATAAGGCCCACCTGGCCTGACGGGAATTTAGCCTCTTAGCCCGTTTGGAGGTAAGCGAGATTGCGATGGTCGGTCCAAACAATAAAAGGAAGCTCTGCGCCCTCCAACCAATGTCGCCACTCCCTCCAAGGCCAAGCTTGACAGCTAAGAGCTCTCGGTTGCCCACGTCGTAATTGCGCTCCGGCGGGGACAACCTTCGAGAGAAGAAGGCGCAGGGATGGAGCTTGTGGTCGGAGGAGGAACGCTGGGAGAGAACCGCGCCCCACTCCGGTGTCCCGAGGCGTCGACCTCCCACCACGAACTGAAGTGAAGGATCAGGTTGGGTGAGGATGGGAGCAGATACGAACCGCTGTTTGAGGCCCTGAAAAGCGGTCTCCGCCTCCGGCGTCCAAGCAAAGGGGCTCTTGGTGGAAGTCAAGGCCGTGAGGGGTGCCGCGATTTGGCTGTAACCGCGTATAAAGCGACGGTAAAAATTGGCAAAGCCAAGGAATTGTTGCAATCTCTTGCGGGTTAAGGGAGGGGGCCACTCGGCCACCGCAGAGACCTTAGAGGGATCCATTTCTACCTGGCCCTGGCTGATTTATATACCCCAAGAAGGAAATGGATGGGACGTGAAACTCGCACTTCTCCGCCTTGACATACAGCCTGTTCTCCAACAGCCTCTGCAGAAACTGCCGGACATGGACCCTGTGCTCCACTATGGATCTTGAGAAGATTAGAATATCGTCGATGTAGACGAAAACGGTGTGATTCAACAGGTCCCGGAGGACATCGTTAACCAAAGCTTGAAACACTGCGGGGGCGTTGGTGAGGCCGAATGGCATCACCAGATACTCGTAGTGGCCCAAAGGAGTATTAAAAGCCGTCTTCCATTCGTCCCCCCTCCCGAATGCGGACCAGATGATATGCATTACGCAGATCTAATTTTGAGAACACGGAGGCTCCATGAAGGGGGACGAAGGCGGAACTGATAAGCGGTAATGGGTATTTATTTTTCACCGTGATGTCATTCAGACCACGGTAGTCGATGCAGGGGCGAAGCGATTTGTCCTTCTTGGTAATAAAGAAGAAACCCGCTCCAACAGGTGACGAAGAAGGACGGATGATTCCAGCGGCGATGGATTCCCCGATGTACTCCTCCATCGACTCGCGTTCGGGGCGGGAGAGGTTGAACAGACGGCTGCTAGGAAGGGGGGCTCCGGGGAGGAGGTCTATGGCGCAGTCATAAGGGCGGTGGGGGGGCAAGGTCAAGGCGTGGGACTTGCTGAACACCGCTCCGAGGTCGTGGTACTCTTCCGGGACGGAGGACAGGTTAGGAGGTTCGGGTACGGACTCGAACTCTGTCGCCCGAGGAGCCGGGGCGGACCGCAAGCACTGGGACAGGCAATGGGTACTCCATGACAGGATGCGCCCGGTTCCCCAATCTATCTGAGGATTGTGAGTTTGCAACCAGGGGTAGCCCAGAACAACCGAGGAGAAGGGGCTGGCAATCACCAGGAGGGATATGGTCTCCTGATGATTCCCAGAAACTAGCAGGTTGAGCGGAACGGTGCGGCGTTCCACCCGTGTGAGGGACCTCCCATCTAGCGCCTGGGTCTCGATCGAAAGATCGAGAGGAATGGTGTCAATGCTCAGTCGCTTAACCAACTCCTGATCGATAAAGCTCTCATCCGCTCCGGAGTCCAGGAGAATGGAGAGCGGGAGGCTTTGATCTTGCCACATAAGGGTGGCCTCTAGGAGGGGGCGGGAGACTGAGGGATTATGAGAGCGGCTCGCCAGTACCCCTCGAGTTACTGACGAGCCCGTTCTTTTCCCGAGAGGGCGGGGCATCCGGATCGAAAATGACCGGAAGTGCCGCAATACAAACAAGCTCCAGATCGAATACGCCGCTCCCTCTCCTCGGGAGTAAGGTGTGTGCGTCCGATCTGCATCGGCTCGGGGGAAGGGGGCCGCCCATAGCGGGGAGGAACGGTAACCGGGAGGGAGGACTGCGTTGCAGCCGGTGACTCAAAAGGGGGGCGTGGCGAACGAGCGGGTGCCTCTCTCTCTGCGCCGCTCTCGCAAACGATTGTCCATGTGAATCGCGAGAGAAATGAGATGGTCTACAGTCCGCGGGTTCCTCCCAGGAGGTTATGCGGTCCTTTAGCTCGCTACTTGAGCGCATTTTGGAATACCCCCTGCAGCGCCTCCTCGTTCCAGCCGCTCTCAGCAGCGAGGGTCCGGAACTCCACTGCAAAAGAGGCTACGCTGCGTGATCCCTGGCGAAGCTGCAGGAGACATTGGGAGGCCTCCCTGCCCCGGACAGGATGATCAAAGACCTTCCTCATATCATCCGTGAAGGCGCCGTAGTCATAACAAACCGAAGACCCACGTTCCCACACCCGCCGCGGCCCACGCGAGAGCCTCGCCACTCAGCGAACCGATCAGGTAAGCTATCTTTGATCTCTCGGTGGGGTAAGTCTGGGGCTGCATCTCAAAAACAAGGGAACACTGGGGTAAGGAATGACCGGCAGGATCCCAGATCCCCTCCATAACGTTGGGGGGCTGGGATGAATGGTTCCCGGGGAGAAACCAACGGACTCGGGGTGGGGGCTGGTGGTTCTGGGGGGGGCGGGGAGCTGAGCGCCGACGGCTAGAGTCAGCTCCCGGAGGGCGGGTGGCGATCTCCTGCAAGGCCTGATCGTGTTGGCCCAAGAGAGTCCCTTGGCGGGAGATCATTGCCCTGAACCCCTCTGCGTCAGCTGGGGTCCATGTTTGGCCAGTTCGTACTGTTAAGGTACAAGAACACTGGGACCCAAATGCTGGACACAGGGAGGCAGAGACAGGAGAAAAGGCAAAGGAATTTATTGGGTGATCGTTCGGGGAGTCAGGCTAGCGGGGGTCTGGTACGGGGCAGGCAATCAGGTGGACAAGGGCTAGGCAGGGGACGGGTAGTCAGGCAGGCGGGGGGGCTCGGGCAACAGGGCTGGTAGTCGGACAGGCAGGGGTCGGCAACGGGCTGGTAGTCGGACAGGCAGGGGTCGGCAACGGGGCTGGTAGTCGGACAGGCAGGGGTCGGCAACGGGGCTGGTAGTCGGACAGGCAGGGGTCGGCAACCAGGGCTGGAACAGGCGGGTCGTCAGGCAGGCAGGGGGTCGGCAACCAGGGCTGGACAGGTGGGTCGTCAGGCAGGCAGGGGTCGGCAACGAGGGCTGGACAGGTGGGTCGTCAGGCAGGCAGGGGTCGGCAACAAGGGCTGGACAGGTGGGTCGTCAGGCAGGCAGGGGTCGGCAACAAGGGCTGGACAGGTGGGTCGTCAGGCAGGCAGGGGTCGGGCAACAAGGGCTGGAACAGGGGGGGTCGTCAGGCAGGCAGGGGTCGGCAACAAGGGCTGGAACAGGGGGGGGTCGTCAGGCAGGCAGGGATCGGCAACAAGGGCTGGAACAGGCGTAGTCAGGCTGGGAATTACTAGTAGGTTAGGGAAACAACGAACTGGCGCCGGCTGCTTGACAATCCCCGGCTTAAATAGGGAACAGTGATTATTAATTAGGAACAGGTGTGTGTGGGGGAATGACTGGTAGAGACGACAAGCGTCCACTAGATAGAGGTATTGGACCGTGTAGCAGGACGTGGTGTAACACAAACAGGGAAACGAACTGCAAGTAATGACAACGGAAATGTTTCCGGGGGGACCATAATCAGTGACGGACCCATATCCGGTCGGCGGTTCTATTCAATTACCGGTACGAACGTCTTCAGTCAAGATTGTGCTATAAGAGGTACGTGTTTCTCTTTTATTATGATAATGAAGTGGTTTTGTGTGTTTTCAGCATATTTAGTCATTATCCCCATAACGTATTAGACAGATAATTGTTAAAAGTTCTCCAAACGTTGTTAGCTGGAAGCTAGCTGGCAAGCTCGCTCCCGGTCACTAAATAGATGCATTATTTGTCGTCGTTTCTACATTGTTGTCATGACGTGGTAATGCAAGAGAAGGCCTGATGGTGGTCCATTTTCAGGAAACAGAGGTAAGTTTGAAGATGTTATAGAAGGTGCCAACAGAAGAAGGCAGACACGCACGCGCTCTCTTAATATTTAATTATTTTTGTTTGTGTTAGAAACATTTATACAACACTGAGGTAAATTACTTTGTATACTCTCATTCCATTATTAGAACACAGTTCTGGATGGATCTATTTAGTGACCTGAGAGACAGACACTACTTCAACGGCACCATGAACACAAGTGCCTTGTACGGTATGTCTTCCTGGGCATCTTTCAGAAAGAGCTTGATGAGCACCTTTAGATAACAAGGTGGACAAGGTGTCAGTCAACAGGTTGATGAATGGGCCTTCACACTGGCAGGTTAGTCCCAATCAGAGTAACAATCTACATCCTCTGTACATTTTCAAAACTGGAAGCAAAGTGGGATTTCCCCCCTAGGGGGACTTTTGGGTGGGTCGATACGGCCCGTCTCCATAGGACGTGGTGTGCACTCTGATCTCCACTCTCTTGTGGTGCGCCTCGCAAAAGTCCAACACAACGTACATAACACATATCTATTATATATATATATATATCTAGTACATTTCCAGAGCTCTCAGAATATTTAAGAAAATCATCGCTAGATGAGTTTCCACTTAAATACAATAGAAAATCGCAACCTTGAAATCAGCTCAAGCGGAGTGAAAATCTGATATCAACTTTGGGGGGACAACTACATGACATTTTCCTCAAGAGCAACTCCTGAGGGGGGACACCAAAAGTAGTGCTGTAACACATAGTTGTAATATGTTTAATGTAAATGTATTTTGAGGAACTATACTTACTGCTATAATTGATAGTTAACTGGAGGGTTGTCCCAACTTGTTTAAATGTGTAAATCATTATAATACTACTACTAATAACAGTGTGTGTGTTCTTTATCAGTCCAGTATGTATGCAGGTATTTGTACTTACAACCAGCATTACCAGCAAAGACCAGTAGGTTGCATCGGTACTGTACACTGTGTATGGGTGCAGTTTTCATAAATCCAACGAGCATGGTGCCATCTCATCTCAAACAATCTCCATTGAGAAACATCACAAAGTTGGTCTCCATATTAAATTGACCTTTTTATTTTATTCTTTCTGATACATTTATATATTCATTAAATATGTGCCACTGGCCTGAGTCTACTACAATATATTTACATGAACAAAAAGCTCAAAATAAGTACGGTTCTGAAAGTGAAAGAACTACTTGATTTACACAACGTAAGCTGCAACCTTTTGTAATTTTAATACAGTTTATGTTTTCGCATCGCTAGCTCCTCTCATTGTCTTGAATTCAAACAGCTGCAAACTGGTTGATGTTACTGTAGCCGCAAACATCAGCTAACCGCTAGCTAACATAAAGAGTGACCTGTTCTTCAATGCAGCCAAAATGAAGACTGCTGACGATTATAAATGTGTTTTATTGTATTGAGTGGTAGAAGTAAGGAAATGTCTAACATGTCCTTGTTTGAATGACTTACTGGAGGACATATTCCAACTTCCCACCCACGCACTCTACCAGCATGTGCACCTGCTGTGAGGAGGCAGTGGATCATCCTGTCTGGCTTCATACCTGGAACAAGGTGAGTCAACATGTGGACTATAAAAGCAGGTGTACCAAGAGCAGAAACCTCACCAACGATTCCCATCGCTGCAGAAGAGCTCAACAAGTGAAGATCAACCTTCTCGACATGGGTAAAGGTAGGAAATACACAATCTCTCACTCTTTAACATCTGATCTTTTGAGGAACATTAAGAGCTTGCTCATTACTCATAGTATGACTAGGCTATATATGTCTACTACATGTTCCTAATGCCTTTCCTTGTCCTGCTGAAGTGGACTTACACCTGACCGTGATGGACGGTGATGTGGAGAAAGGGACCTTCCAACCTCGTATCAGCAAGAACTGCAGCGTCGCAGATGCATTGACTGAATTTGCAGATGGACATTCAAACTTCAGGTATGTTATGCAGTTAACATTTTTAGCCCCTTTTAGGCCCTCAATCCTCATTCCTCTATCATCTGGTTCATGGAGATGGACCCAGTCCTCCCTCCCAGTTTACGTCCTCTAAATAATTTAAAAGATTCAACAATTTTAACCCCGCTAAAATAAAAACAATACTTTATTTCAGGAATCAGGTTGGTCGTTTTAAATGAAAGTAATTTGACCGTATATCACTGTGTCCTCTTTGCAGTTTCACAACTGGAAAAAACCCTCACATGCCGATGTTTTTGGAAGAGGTGAGGGTTGATAGTTTTGGAGAAGCGAAAACTGCTGGCAAATTCTGGGTAATTCTGGTCAATCAGAACAAGGACCTGACCCCTGTTGGTAAGCTGAAAAACACAAATGATACAAACACACTCACACACACACACACACACACACACACACTTACACCTTTAAACAGATAACTATCCATATGGCAACATTTTATTGGATGCTGTTTAGTTATGTTTCATTTGATGCTTTGTTAGGACTCGGCTACACAATCCGGGACAATGACATCATCATCCTGCGCTTCATAACCACCAAAATCTGACTGTGACGCCATCTTCCTGCAGAGTCCTGAATTACACCGAGTGCTGCTGGACACTCCTTAGACATGATGATCATTTAGTCTGAAATCATCAAATGAAACAAATCTGTTGAATTGAACTCATATGGAAATTAGTTGGACGTGAAACATATGATGAAATAAAGGATTGCAATTATCACTTGAGTATCATTCGATTGTATTCACACACTCGCTAACTTATCTATTAATTATCATACAATACAGCTTTATTTGCTGTCAGGGGTGAGAGACAATTTCCTCAAGCGAAGGTCCGGAAAATCATAATGTCAAACATTATGAATTAGTGATATATATATATATATATATATATATATATATATATATATATATATATATATACTGAAGTAGCCTCATAGTTGTATCAACATCTGCAACTGACTGTTCAATTAAACAAAGTACAATTCAAAAATATTAATTCACTAAACATTGAAGTATATCAGGGCCGTACCCACCATTGAGGTCACCTCGGTATTTTTTCCGAGGTGTATATAATAAAAGTCAGGAAATAATTGCCTAAAAATGACTTCACTTTGTTGCGGCGAAGACATTGTACAACGCCAAGATTACGACTTGCGCATCTGATCACCGCGTCATTGCGTGTGTGTGTGTGTGTGTGTGTGGGTGGGTGGGTGGGGGTGTGGGTGGGGAAGTGGATGATCTTGTCCTTACAAACTCTTTGATTATGTCAACCACTTGAGGCAGCGCCAGGACCAGGACCAGAACCAGGACCAGGACCAGAACCAGGACCAGCGTCAGGCAGCGCCTGAATCCATGTGAAGCGTGATCCAGGTAGAGAGCTGCACTAGTGGACTGCTGCTAGTTCAATGTCATTCATCCCCAGACATCATCTGACCAATAGCTGCTTGCGGTGGCGCTCCGTTAAACAGGCCATCCATCATGATGCCGGCTAGTTAGTTTCACTTGAGTCAATTAACTAGCTAGCTAGCCAGCAATGACTGCATTGGCGTTTAAGGAAAAGGTAACATCTATGCTAGATAACCTTTGAAACATGACTTATTTAAGGCCATTCATTCCGATGTTTTGTGGCAACCCGGCTCCGGCACAGCGCCCCAGGTGGCCGAGGGGAAAGGTGGTGGGTGGAGTGTACCGCCCATCACCCCCAGCCGGCGCCAGTGAGCACATTAGCGACTGCCCCACTCAGCTCAATGGGCAACAGCTGCGAGGGAGAAAGAAGGCAAACGAGGGACGCGGGGAGGTATACAAGAAAGCCACTTCTCCACACTAAGCCCCTGTGCGTGTTGCAGGAAGCACAACGCCTCCTGTACAGGGAGCGCTTCGAGAGGGATCGTGTGCGCCAGACGGCAGACCCCGATCGTACCGAGGAGGAGACCGGCGTGGCCGGGAACACTTACTGACAGTTCCTCGCGGCTCACGGAGCCAGCGGTTCTTTTTTCTTTTTGGTTGGTCACAGGCCAACGCGCATTATCCTTTCTGTTTAATAAATTCGCCGACAAGGCTTGAATAGACCCTTTCTTGTTTTATTGGAACGTAAAACGGGAGTCTCTGGGAGTCGGGTTACCACAGTTTGAAGTATATGATGGTGTATTGTCAACAATCAACATTCATGTAGGGCCTGAATAAAGCTGTATTGTATGATAATTAATAGATAAGTTAGCAGGCAGTGCAGCCTGACTCTGGTTACTGTGTGTGTGTGTGTGTGTGTGTGTGCTTGCGTGTGTGAATACAATCGAATGATACACATGTGATAATTGCAATCCTTTATTTCATCATATGTTTTACGTCCAACTAATTTCCATATGAGTTCAATTCAACAGATTTGTTTCATTTGATGATTTCAGACTAAATGATCATCATGTCTAAGGAGTGTCCAGCAGCACTCGGTGTAATTCAGGACTCTGCAGGAAGATGGCGCCACAGTCAGGTTTTGATGGTTGTGTGGCGCAGGATGATGTTGTCATTGTCCTGAAACATAGTTTTGGAGTCCTAACAAAACATCAAATAAAAAGTAACTAAACAGCATCCAATAAAATGTTGCCATATGGATAGTTATCTGTTTAAAGGTGTGTGTGTGTGTGTGTGTGTGTGTGTGTGTGTGTGTGTTTGTATCCTTTGTGTTTTTCAGCTTATCAACAGGGGTCAGGTTTCTGTTCTGATTGATCAGAATTTCCCAGAAGCTGTGAGGACTTTTCACTACAGCAGAACCATCAACCCTCACCTCGTTCAGAAACATCGGCATTCCAGAGTTTATTCCAGTTCTGATACTGGAAAGAGGACACAGTGACATACGGTCAAATGACTTTCATTCAAAACGACCAACCTGATTCCTGAAATAAAGTATTGTTTTTATTTTAGCAGGGTTAAAATAGTTGAATCTTTCACATTATTTAGAGGACGTAAACTGGGAGGGAGGACTGGGTCTATCTCCACAAACCAGATGATAGAGGAATGAGGATTGAGGGCCTTAAAGCGGCTAAAACATTTTGACTGTATAACATACCTGAAGTTTGAAACGCTGTCTGCACATTCAGTCAATGTCTTGGTTTACAGAAGGTTTGAAGATCTGTTTCATGCTTCCATCATCCTTCTCCACTTTCAGGTGGTAGGTCACTTCAACATAACAAGGAAAGGCATTAGGAACATATAGTAGACATAGTGGACATCTTTACCCTCGTCATAGTATGAGTAATGAGTAAGCTGTTAATGTTTCTCAAAAGATCAGATGTTAAAAAGTGAGAGGTTGTGTATTTCCTACCTTTAGCCATGTCTAGAAGGTTGATCTTCACTTGTTGAGCTCTTCTGCAGCGGTGGGAATCGTTGGTGAGGTTTCTGCTCTTGGTACACCTGCTTTCACAGTTCACATGTTGACTCACCTTGTCCAGGCATGAAGCCAGACAAGTCAAGTCAATTTTATTTGTATAGCCCTTAATCACAGTTACAGTCTCAAAGGGCTTCACATGCCATATATTTACAAACCCCCCCCCCCCCTAACCCAACAGATCAACAGATTCAGCTTCCCTGATGACAGGTGGCAGACTGGTCCACAGGTAGGGCGCTCGGTAAGACAACTCTCTGTGTCCTTGCTGATTTATTTTTAACTTTTGGGATTGATAAGGTCCTTCAGGTAGGATGGTGCTAGTCCATGCAGGGTTTTATAAGCAAGGAGTCGCACCTTAAAATCTGACCTGGCGGTAATTGGAAACCAGTGGAGGGAGGCGAGTATAGGAGTAATGTGGTCGTATTTTCTGATTCTAGTTAGGAGTGCAGCAGCGGCGTTCTGCACAAGCTGGAGACTTTTCGTAGTAGAGTTGGGTAAACCAGAGAATGGCTTTACCATGTTTGTGAAATATAATACGTTGTTTAAATATCATACATTGTTTGGGCAGTGGTGACCTAAAAGTTAGAGAAGCAAGTTTGTCACCGGTTCAATCCCCGGGCCGGCAGGATAATTCTGAGTGGGGGAAGTGAAAAAGCAACGCTTGCCCCTCCCTCATTACACCACTGAGCAAGGCCCTTAACCCCACCTGCTCCAGTGGAGCTGCTCCGTGGTCAGCAGGTCAGACTGTGGTTGTAATGGGCAACTTTCCAGGTGTGAAGGTGTAACTGTGTGAATGTGATCATGGCGTTCCTTCAAAAGAAAAGCTTCCTCTCAGTGAAACTTCCCTGAATCAATAAAGGTGAAATAATAATCATCTCTCCCAAGAGATTGTGTTCTTTGGAACCACTCCCCTTTTTTATAGACTACAAAATCTGACCTATGTTCAGCATCTTGAAAGGCGGCATCTTTATGAAGGCGTTTAACCGCCTTAGGTCTAAGATGGGACGCAATCCACCATCTTTTTTCGGCACGAAACTGAATTTTAAAAAGATGGTGGGGTGGCCCTGACTGCTGGACACTCCTTAGACATGATGATCATTTAGTCTGAAATCATCAAATGAAACAAATCTGTTGAATTGAACTCATATGGATATTAGTTGGACGTGAAACATATGATGAAATAAAGGATTGCAATTATCACATGTGTATCATTCGACTGTATTCACACACGCAAGCACACACACACACACACACACACAGTAACCAGAGTCAGGCCGCACTGCCTGCTAACTTATCTATTAATTATCTATTTGTATCATAACTTTTATTAATATAGTTCAGTGGACATATGTTGTATCAACATTCGTGCGCACGTGTGACTCCTATACACGCGCGTGCGTGTGTACATACATCTGCGTGTGCATTCCTTATGGGGGGGTGAGAAGGGTCACGGTGTACTAGTAACACATACGTACGTTCGTGTGACTATTTAGTACAAATCAGCGAACTTTTTAGTACAAATCAGCCATGCAGACCGCACGTTCCTGCAGTTTTATCTGTTTTCGTCAATTATGTAGCCTTAAATGGACTAGATAGACCTTTCCAGGTAATCAACCAATAAAACTAGGCTAATAATAGGCCTGTTCATAATTATAGCCAGACTAATAATATTAGAACATTATTGATCGTTTTTTGTTTTAGCTGTATTGTCATTCATGTTCCTATAACACAGAGGAGCCTGAATGGATTTTAAAAAATAAAAACGAAAATGAAACAACATGAATGATAATACAGCTAAAACAAAAATCGAATGACGAAAACAGATAAAACCACACGAATGTGCGGTCTGCATGGCTGATTTGTGCTAAATAGTTTGCTGATTTGTACTAAATATTTTGCTGATTTGTACTAAATAGTCACACGAATGTACGTACGTGTTGCTAGTACACCATGACCCTTCTCACCCCCCCATAAAGAAATGCGCTATACACGCGCGTGTACACACGCACGCGCGTGTATAGGAGTCACACGTGCGCACGAAAGTGCGGTCTGCATGGCTGAGTTCAACTCACAGGTATAGGTAATATAAGTCATTATTTAAGTAAAATAAGACATTATTTAGGAAATATAAGTCGTCATTTAGGTAGCAAACACATATTATGGATCATTCAAATGAGCCACGTTAATCTAGATTAACCTAGATCAAATATTTTAATCTATGCCCGTCTCTAGTGTGAATACAGTCGAATGATACACAAGTGATAATTGCAATCCTTTACTTCATCATATGTTTCACGTCCAACTAATTTCCATATGAGTTCAATTCAACAGATTTGTTTCATTTGATGATTTCAGACTAAATGATCATCATGTCTAAGGAGTGTCCAGCAGCACTCGGTGTAATTCAGGACTCTGCAGGAAGATGGCGCCACAGTCAGGGTGTGATGATGGTTTTGTAGTGCAGGATGATGATGTCATTGTCCCGGACCACGTAGTCATGGAGTCCTAACAAAACATCAAATGAAACATAACTAAACAGCATCCAATAAAATGTTGTCATGTGGATAGTTATCTGTTTAAAGTGTGTGTGTGTGTGTGTGTGTGTGTTTGTATCATTTATGTTTTCCAGCTTACCAACAGGGGTCATGTCCTTGTTACTCTGATGAGACTAAATTGCCAGTGTGAAGGCCCCTTCGTCAACCTGTTGACTTGTCCAGTCATCGTACACGGTGGCTTTACCAGGTTGCCAAGTAATAGCGTATGTTATTGTTCAGACATGTCCTCCTGATCCAATGGAATTAAGAAGAAAACAGTTTATTCTGTAAAGGTGTGGTTTCAGATCATCTTTAGATGACCTTCCTGCTCAGCAACTCAGCTCTCTTTGTAGGAGGTATTAATAGATAAGTTAGCAGGTAGTGCGGCCTGACTCTGGTTACTGTGTGTGTGTGTGTGTGTGTGTGTGTGTGTGTGTGTGTGTGTGTGTGTGTGTGTGTGTGTGTGTGGAGCGGAGCGCACGCCAGTCTGACCTCCCAATGCCACACTAGGCCAAACAACACCCATCTTAACTGCTGCCGTTAATGTAGAGAATTTTCCGACATGATTTTACGCACAGCACTCAATGGGCCTCATTCACCAATATCTTCTTAAGAATCTTCTTGGATTCTTTCTTAAGTCCTCCTTAAGAAGATTTCTAAGAAGACGCTACGTCAGATTCATCAACGTGTTCTTAAGCCGCTGAATTGTTCGTAGCTGTTTCTTAGATTGATGAATGCCATCTCCTCATAAACTGAGTATGCATGCCAAATGAGTCTAATTAACATAGGATTAGCATAGGTAACCACCCATTAATGCCCATAAAAGGGCCCATAAAAGGGACTGCAGGGCCGTGTGCAGGGCCTCTGAAAAAGATCTACGTGGTCCTGAAAGATTTGTTCCCTCCGTAGGGCAGATCCCCAATCTCCTGTAGCAGCAATATACAGTATATGCCGTTGTTCTGTAGGCCATGGATGGAGAAATGCCACCTATAAATAGGGTGGGATCACTAATTGATGGCATGGTTTCCAATGTACTTGATTCATGTTAAAGCGTTGGCACATTTAATGTAATTAAAATGAAAAATGAAAAAAAAGTGAAATTAATAAATAAATACATAAATATGACAAATTTCACTGTAATGTATTTTATTGAACTTAAAAAAAAAGAAGACACAACCATGCCAACATGTCGGCACTGAATTGTGCTTAAGAGTACTCCTGAGTGTTCGTAGGATTTGTTCTTACCTAAGAAAAATCCTGGATAAGAAAAACATTCATGAATGCCACAATCTTTGTAAAATCTTCGTAAGTAGGACTTAAGAGGTTTGTGAATGAGGCCCATTGTTATGTGTTTGATAACATCCATCAAAGTTGCATTTAAGATTGTATTGTCATGCATAACAATGTGCTGATCTGTTTTAATCGGTTTGATCATTAAAAAAAATGGATTCCTAATGAAAATTGACTTGTAATGTGGAATTGAATAAAGTATCTAAACTGTGTGTGGGCATGCGTGTGTGAACACAGTCGAATGATACACATGTGATCGTAGTCACCACGGTGACCCCATCCTGCAGATATGCTCTCTACAACATCCGCCGGATCCGACCCTTCCTCACAAGGGAAGCAGCGCAGCTCTTGGTCCCAGCACTCGTCCTCTCCCGCCTCGACTACTGCAACTCGCTCCTGGCTGGACTCCCTGCCTCTGCCATCAAGCCTCTGCAGCGCATCGGCAGCGCGACTCGTGTTCAACCTGCTGAAGTTCTCCCATGTGACCCCTCTCACGGTGGCTTTGCCAAGTTGCCAAGAAATACCGTACGTTGTTGTTTTTCAGACATGTCTTCCTGGTTCAATGGACTCAAGAAGAGAACTGTTTGTTCTGTAAAGGTGTGGTTTCAGATCATCTTTAGATGATCTTCCTGCTCAGCAGCTCAGCTCTCTTTGTAGGAGGAAGACATGTCTGAAAAACAACGTACGCTATTTCTTTTGAACGTGAATCTGTTTAACTGAACTCATATGAATATTAGTTGGAAGTGAAACATTTGATGAAATAAAGGATTGCAATTATCACATTTTTCTTCTTTTTTTTAGACATTTAGGGCATTTAGCAGATGCTTTTGTCCAAAGCGACTTACAATAAGTACATTTGTTAGGAGAAAGTGCAACAGTTAACCGCTGTCAGTAAAGTAAGGATTCCACAAGAACGAGTTTCAAGCACACCCAATTGCTAAGTCAACCGATTGCTAGAATACAACAGAGATAAGTGTGTGTTTGTGTGTGTGTGTGTTTGTGTGTGTGTGTATGCGTGCTCAGGTGACCCAAAAGTCACCTGGGTCCAATAGGGTTGAAATCCCACTTTGCTTCCAGTTTTGAAACTGCACAGAGGACGCAGACTGTTGCCATAGCAACCGTACTCTGATTGGGACTAACCTGCCAGTGTGAAGGCCCCTTCGTCAACCTGTTGACTGACACCTTGTCCAGTCATCGTACACGGTGGCTTTGCCAGGTTGCCAAGAAATACCGTACGTTGTTGTTCAGACATGTCCTCCTGGTTCAATGGACTCAAGAAGAGAACTGTTTGTTCTGTAAAGGTGTGGTTTCCGATCATCTTTAGATGACCTTCCTGTTCAGCAGCTCAGCTCTCTTTGTAGGAGGAGGACATGTCTGAAAAATAACGTACGCTATTTCTTTTGAACCTGAAACTGTTTAACTGAACTCATGGAAGTGAAACATTTGATGAAATAAAGGATTGCAATTATCACATTTTTCTTCTTTTTTTTAGACATTTAGGGCATTTAGCAGATGCTTTTGTCCAAAGCGCCTTACAATAAGTATATTTGTTAGGAGAAAGTGCAACAGTTAACCGCTGTCAGTAAAGTAAGGATTCCACCAGAACGAGTTTCAAGCACACCCAATTGCTAAGTCAACCGATTGCTAGAATACAACAGAGATAAGTTAGAAAATACTAAGAGCAGAATTTCAAAGTAGCCAGGACATCCAGGTGAACTCTCAACAGGTGGGTCTTGAGTCTCTTGCGGAAGCAGGTGATGGACTGTGCGGGTCCTCACGTCAGCAGGGAGGTCGTTCCACCATAGCGGCGCCAAGACAGAGAAGAGTTGAGACTCGGCTGTGTGACCTTTGCTCGCTCTCAGGGATGGCGGTACCGGCCAGCGGGCCGAGGTAGTTCTAGCCGGGGCGTGGGGTCTGACTAGTGCCTGGAGGTGGGTTGGGGCGGTTTCCGTTGACAGCCTTGTAGGTCGGTACCATCGTCTTGAATCTGATACGAGCTGCTACAGGGAGCCAGTGGAGGTCGCGGAAGGGAGGGGTCACGTGGGAGAACTTCGGCAGGTTGAACACGAGTCGCGCTGCCGGGTTCTGGATGCGCTGCAGAGGCTTGATGGCGGAGGCAGGGAGTCCAGCCAGGAGCGAGCTGCAGTAGTCGAGGCGGGAGAGGACGAGTGCTGGGACCAAGAGCTGCGCTGCTATCCTCGTGAGGAAGGGTCGGATCCGGCGGATGTTGTAGAGAGCAAATCTGCAGGATCACATGTGTATCATTCGACTGTGTTCACACACACACACACACACACAGTAACCAGAGTCAGGCTGCACTGCCTGCTAACTTATCTATTAATTATCATACAATACAGCTTTATTTACAGGTTAAAACATTTCAACAAAACAGACGTCTGCAAGGGGAGTATCAAATACTGCAGCTTTTAAACACTGGACTTAAGGGGATGTGTGTGTGTGTGTGTGTGTGTGTGTGTGTGTGTGTGTGTGTGTGTGTGTATGCGTGCTCAGGTGACCCAAAAGTCACCTGGGTCCAATTGGGTTAATATCCCACTTTGCTTCCAGTTTTGAAACTGCACAGAGGACGCAGACTGTTGCCATAGCAACCGTACTCTGACTGGGACTAACCTGCCAGTGTGAAGGCCCCTTCGTCAACCCTGTTGACTGACACCTTGTCCAGTCATCGTACACGGTGGCTTTGCCAAGTTGCCAAGAAATAGCGTACGTTGTTGTTCAGACATGTCCTCCTGGTTCAATGGACTCAAGAAGATAACAGGTTGTTCTGCAAAGGTGTGGTTTCAGACCATCTTTAGATAACAAGTTGGACAAGGTGTCAGTCAACAGGTTGATGAAGGGGCCTTCACACTGGCAGGTTAGTCCCCAATCAGAGTAATAATCTACATCCTCTGTACATTTTCAAACCTGGAAGCAAAGTGGGATTTCCCCCCTAGGGGACTTTTGGTGGGTCTAACGGCCCGTCTCCATAGGACGTGGTGTGCACTCTGATCTCCACTCTCTTGTGGTGCGCCTCGCAAAAGTCCAACACAACGTACATAACACATATCTATTATATATATATATCTAGTACATTTCCAGAGCTCTCAGAATATTTAAGAAAATCATCGCTAGATGAGTTTCCACTTAAATACAATAGGAAAATCGCATCCTTGAAATCAGCTCAAGCGGAGTGAAAATCTGATATCAACTTTGGGGGGACAACTACATGACATTTTCTCAAGAGCAACTCCTGAGGGGGACACCAAAAGTAGTGCTGTAACACCATAGTTGTAATATGTTTAATGTAAATGTATTTTGAGGAACTATACTTACTGCTATAATTGATAGTTAACTGGAGGGTTGTCCCAACTTGTTTAAATGTGTAAATCATTATAATACTACTACTAATAACAGTGTGTGTTCTTTATCAGTCCAGTATGTATGCAGGTATTTGTACTTACAACCAGCATTACCAGCAAAGACCAGTAGGTTGCATCGGTACTGTACACTGTGTATAGGTGCAGTTTTCATAAATCCAACGAGCATGGTGCCATCTCATCTCAAACAATCTCCATGATCACAAAGTTGGTCTCCATATTAAATTGACCTTTTTATTTTATTTCTTTCTGATACATTTATATATTCATTAAATATGTGCCACTGGCCTGAGTCTACTACAATATATTTACATGAACAAAAAGCTCAAAATAAGTACGGTTCTGAAAGTGAAAGAACTACTTGATTTACACAACGTAAGCTGCAACCTTTTGTAATTTTAATACAGTTTATGTTTTCGCATCGCTAGCTCCTCTCATTGTCTTGAATTCAAACAGCTGCAAACTGGTTGATGTTACTTTAGCCGCAAACATCAGCTAACCGCTAGCTAACATAAAGAGTGACCTGTTCTTCAATGCAGCCAAAATGAAGACTGCTGACGATTATAAATGTGTTTTATTGTATTGAGTGGTAGAAGTAAGGAAATGTCTAACATGTCCTTGTTTGAACGACTTACTGGAGGACGTATTCCAACTTCCCACACACACACTGTACCAGCATGTGCACCTGCTGAGAGGAGGCAGTGGATCATCCTGTCTGGCTTCATGCCTGGACAAGGTGAGTCAACATGTGGACTATAAAAGCAGGTGTACCAAGAGCAGAAACCTCACCAACGATTCCATCGCTGCAGAAGAGCTCAACAAGTGAAGATCAACCTTCTCGACATGGGCTAAAGGTAGGAAATACACAACCTCTCACTCTTTAACGTCTGATCTTTTGAGGAACATTAAGAGCTTGCTCATTTACTCATAGTATGACTAGGCTATATATGTCTACTACATGTTCCTAATGCCTTTCCTTGTCCTGCTGAAGTGGACTTCCAGCTGATCATCATGGACGGTGATGAGGTGATAAAGAAGTTCCATCCTCAGATCAACAAATTCAAAGACATCTTCGGGGCATTGGATGCATATGGAAAGATGAATTCAAACTTCGGGTATGTTATGCAGTTAACATTTTTAGCCCCTTTTTGGCCCTCAGTCCTCAATCATCTGGTTTGTGGAGATGGACCCAGTCCTCCCTCCCAGTTTACGTCCTCTAAATAATTTGAAAGATTCAACCTATTTTAACCCCGCTAAAATAAAAACAATACTTTATTTCAGGAATCAGGTTGGTCGTTTTAAATGAAAGTCATTTGACCGTATGTCACTGTGTCCTCTTTGCAGTATCAGAACTGGACAAAACCCTCACATGCCGAATGTTTTTGGAGCAGGGTGAGGGCTGATAGTTTTATTAAGGTGAAATGCGATAACCACTTCTGGGAACTTCTGATCAATCAGAACAAGGACCTGACCCCCGTTGGTAAGCTGAAAAACACAAATGATACACACACACACACACACACACACACCACACACACACCCACACACACACATAGACACACACCTTTAAATAGATACTATCCATATGGCAACATTTTATGGATGCTGTTTAGTTATGTTTCATTTGTTGTTTTGTTAGGACTCCATTACTACGGGATCCGGGACAATGACATCATCATCCTGCGCTACACAACCATCGTCACACCCTGACTGTGGCGCCATCTTCCTGCAGAGTCCTGAATTACACCTGCTGGAGTGCTGCTGGACCACTCCTTAGACATGATGATCATTTAGTCTGAAATCAATCAAATGAAACAAATCTGTTGAATTGACCTCATATGGAAATTAGTTGGACGTGAAACATATGATGAAATAAAGGATTGCAATTATCACATGTGTATCATTCGACTGTATTCACACACACACGCAAGCACACACACACACACACACACACACACACACACACATGCTCACATACTCTCACACACACACACATGCACCACACAAAATGGCACCTGACCAGTCAGACGAGTTTGTGTGTATTTCTGTGAGCAGCCGACCGCAATAGGGCCTGTCAGATTTCATCAGCCTTGCCATCACAGCCTTGCCATCACTTGGCATTGAATGTCCTTATTGTACTATATTAGTTGTTTAAAATACTGTTTATAATTAATTATAATGAGTATCCACTGGGACTGTGTGTAACATGAGCGCCCTCTGCTGGGGCCCGTGCAAGACTTGAGCGGTGCAGACTTGAGCGGTGCAGCCCGTGCATTGCCAGTCTGCACTATGCTGTCCGTGTGGTAAGTTGGGTGTAAATAAGCTCCACTAAAATACTATAAAATAGGTTTGTTTTTCTTGATGAAAGTAATATTTTTCAATTTAACATGTTTGACGAGAATCTCTGAAATTATTTAAAAACTTTTCTGTGATTCGATTACTATGTTTTTGTGATTTAGGCTCACCGCGTGGTGTGTTTTTGCTAGCTAAAATGTAACTTCTGATCTCCGTGGTGTAGCTTGCTTAACAGTTAGCTCAATTATTTGTTTTTGTATGTTGTAGCAATGTTGGAGCTTAGAGTGGCTGTGAGAGATAGGGTGACCCAGATGAGATTGGCTGAAATTCGGGACTTTTTTTTTTGTTCGGGGGGGGGGGGGGGGGGGGGGGGGTGTAGGCAGTGACGGACTGGGAACAAAATTCTGGGGGGGTGGGTGCGCGATTGTCAACAGGGGGGGGCTGCGCGATTGACGATGGGGGGGTTCGAGTCGACTCAACCTCTCTACGGACTGAGTATGGACAGTTTTTAATGTTTATCAGAAAATAACTACTCAGTATTCTGCTTGAGTATCATTTTCGGGACAAATAGGGCTGGATTCGGGATTCGGGACAAACGCTTAGATTTCGGGACTGTCCCGAATTTCTCAGGACGTCTGGTCACCCTAGTGAGAGACCATATATATGCTTCTGTTATCAGAATAAACGGCGTGCTGGTGCCAAGAGTGAAGGTGTTTGCCCGATTCATCACACAACGCAACAGAGAGTATACAACCGCTACACTGACAAATGTCAAATCTTTCAGCCATTGGCTGGTGGCAGGTGTTCATTTTGGACCCTGGCAGGATCTACAAACTTGTGTAGTACGCCGTGTTTACCTTACAAACGCGCAATTATGCCTGGCATTTACACAGCACTGTGTTTTCCAAATTAAACAGACCGAGCCACCGCACAAATGAAATACAATTAAAAGACACACCCATATCCTATTTGATGGCTTAACTTGTGTAGCGTATCAATTTCCAAAAAAGTAAAACAGAATACCAGGCTGTGAGATGTATTGATCCTGCTGGGTTTGATATATGAGTAATCATTTATGAGTACCTTGAGGACAGCTCTCATGGTGTGATTCATACTCACCGAGTGTGAATGCTCTGCATGCCCGCACACATTAAAGTGTTACAATCCCTCTTTAGGATTAGCCGACGAGATAAAAAAAAAAATCGGTCCACCGTCGTCTTTAATGAATTTAATGGTTTCTGATTATCCCAGTAGCTTAACTTAACCGACTTCTGAAAATCCTTCATCCTCTTGCCCCCCCCCACTCCATCTCTCTCCAAAAAACAACAGGGTTCATAAATCACTTTCCTGTAAACAGCGGTGACATGGAGCCTGATGTGTACTTCGATATATATACACTTTAGGAGACCGCAAGGCCTGAAACACGAGCCCTGCTGTGTTTGGGGAGACCAACTGTAGCCGAGGTTGTGGCCTCACTCGCACATGTTTCGGGGCGCTAGCTCACTCCGGCGTGTGGTTTCTTACGGTGGCCGAGAAGGGTCACAACACATGCAAATGCCAAAACACCTGCAAACTCAGAAAACACCTGCAAACTCAGAAAACCTGCAAACTCAGAAAACACTTTCATCGATTACACAACACGTGCGCTGCAAATGCCAAAACACATGCAAACTCAGAAAAACACCTGCAAATTCAGAAAAACACCTGCAAATTCAGAAAACACCTGCATCGACTTCACAACACGCGCAAACTGTTAAGGTACAAGAACACTGGGACCCAAATGCTGGACACAGGGAGGCAGAGACAGGAGAAAAGGCAAAGGAATTTATTGGGTGATCGTTCGGGGAGTCAGGCTAGCGGGGGTCTGGTACGGGGCAGGCAATCAGGTGGACAAGGGCTAGGCAGGGGACGGGTAGTCAGGCAGGCGGGGGGGCTCGGCAACAGGGCTGGTAGTCGGACAGGCAGGGGTCGGCAACGGGCTGGTAGTCGGACAGGCAGGGGTCGGCAACGGGCTGGTAGTCGGACAGGCAGGGGTCGGCAACGGGCTGGTAGTCGGACAGGCAGGGGTCGGCAACGGGGCTGGTAGTCGGACAGGCAGGGGTCGGCAACAGGGCTGGAACAGGGGGGTCAGGCAGGGGGGTCGGCAACAGGGCTGGACAGGGGGTCGTCAGGCAGGCAGGGGTCGGCAACAGGGCTGGACAGGTGGGTCGTCAGGCAGGCAGGGGTCGGCAACAAGGGCTGGACAGGTGGGTCGTCAGGCAGGCAGGGGTCGGCAACAAGGGCTGGACAGGTGGGTCGTCAGGCAGGCAGGGGTCGGCAACAAGGGCTGGACAGGGGGTCGTCAGGCAGGCAGGGGTCGGCAACAAGGGCTGGAACAGGGGGGGTCGTCAGGCAGGCAGGGATCGGCAACAAGGGCTGGAACAGGCGTAGTCAGGCTGGGAATTACTAGTAGGTTAGGGAAACAACGAACTGGCGCCGGCTGCTTGACAATCCCCGGCTTAAATAGGGAAACAGTGATTATTAATTAGGAACAGGTGTGTGTGGGGAATGACTGGTAGAGACGACAAGCGTCCACTAGATGGAGGTATTGGACCGTGTAGCAGGACGTGGTGTAACAGTACCCCCCCTCTACGGACGCCTCTCGGCGGACGCCCTAGCACCGCCGGGTGATTGTCTGTGACCGGGATGGGTGGGGGCCTGGAGGCGGGAACCCTGTCGCAGGGTACTTCGGGTGGGGGGGACGGGTGATCCCGGTGAAAGTCCCGAATAAGGGAGGGATCCAGAATCCGCTTGCGGGGAACCCAGGATCTCTCCTCAGGACCATACCCCTCCCAATCGACCAGGTACTGATGTCCCCGGCCGCGACGCCGCACATCCAGGAGTCGACGGACCGTCCAAGCTGGATGATTGTCAATCAGCCTTGGCGGAGGTGGAGGTGGGATGGGGGGGGACAACGGACTGGTAGAGACTGGCTTAATCTGCGAGACATGGAAAGTGGGGTGGATGCGGCGGAGTGCAGGGGGGAGGTTCAAGCGAACCGCAGAGGGGTTGACCACCTTGGAGATGGTGTAGGGGCCGATGAAGCGTGGGGAGAGTTTGGGAGGAATCCCCTTCAAGGGAAGATCCTTAGCCCGCAACCAAACCCCTTGCCCGGGGGCGTACTCGGGTGCAGGTCGACGCCGCTTGTTAGCCTGAATTTGGGAGCGAGAGGATGCATGAAGTAGTGCAGTGCGTGTCCGTTTCCAGATGCGCCGGCACCTGCGCAGATGGGTTTGGACCGAGGGGACTGCGATTTCTTCCTCCAGATCAGGGAACAGGGGAGGTTGGTAACCCAGGGAGGCCATGAATGGGGATAACCCAGTGGATGCATTTAACAGCGTGTTATGGGCGTATTCCACCCAGGGCAGCTGAGAGCTCCAGGTGGTGGGGCTGGCGTGGGTGATGCAGCGAAGTGCCGCCTCCATCTCCTGGTTGGCTCGTTCTGATTGGCCGTTAGACTGGGGGTGAAACCCAGAGGAGAGGCTGGAAGTGGCGCCAAGAGCCTTACAGAATGCCCGCCATACCTGTGAGGTGAACTGGGGGCCTCGGTCGGACACAATGTCCGGGGATGCCATGCAGGCAGAATACATGCTTGACCAGGAGGTCGGCGGTCTCCCTTGAGGTGGGGAGCTTGGGGAGGGCGATGAAGTGGGCGGCCTTTGAGAAACGGTCAATCACGGTAAGGATGGTGGTATTGCCCTCTGACGTGGGTAGACCAGTGACGAAGTCCAGGGCGATGTGTGACCAAGGGCGGCTAGGGATGGGTAGGGGCTGTAGTAAACCGGAATGGGGGCGGGTCGAGGTCTTGTTTCGGGCGCAAGTCGCACACGCCGAAATAAACGATCGAACGTCCTTGTCCATGGTGGACCACCAGAAACGCCGACGGATGAAATCCAAGGTGCGGGTGATGCCTGGGTGGCATGTAAGCCGGGAGGAGTGCGCCCAGGTCAATACTTGAGACCTTACTGCGTCAGGGACGAACATACGGTTGGGGGGGCCGAGACCGGGATCCGGCTGTTGCCTCTGCGCCAGACGAACCGCAGACTCCACCTCCCAGGTGAGAGTGGCAATGACAAGTGGGTGGCAGAATGGTCTCGGGGTCAGTGGGGGTCCTCAGGAGAATACAGGCGGGACAGAGCATCCGGCTTAACATTCTGGGAGCCGGGACGGTAGGTAAGGGAAAAGTTGAACCGGCCAAAGTATAAGGCCCACCTGGCCTGACGGGAATTTAGCCTCTTAGCCGTTTGGAGGTAAGCGAGATTGCGATGGTCGGTCCAAACAATAAAAGGAAGCTCTGCGCCCTCCAACCAATGTCGCCACTCCTCCAAGGCAAGCTTGACAGCTAAGAGCTCTCGGTTGCCCACGTCGTAATTGCGCTCCGGCGGGGACAACCTTCGAGAGAAGAAGGCGCAGGGATGGAGCTTGTGGTCGGAGGAGGAACGCTGGGAGAGAACCGCGCCCACTCCGGTGTCCGAGGCGTCGACCTCCACCACGAACTGAAGTGAAGGATCAGGTTGGGTGAGGATGGGAGCAGATACGAACCGCTGTTTGAGGCCCTGAAAAGCGGTCTCCGCCTCCGGCGTCCAAGCAAAGGGCTCTTGGTGGAAGTCAAGGCCGTGAGGGGTGCCGCGATTTGGCTGTAACCGCGTATAAAGCGACGGTAAAAATTGGCAAAGCCAAGGAATTGTTGCAATCTCTTGCGGGTTAAGAGGAGGGGGCCACTCGGCCACCGCAGAGACCTTAGAGGGATCCATTTCTACCTGGCCCTGGCTGATTATATACCCCAAGAAGGAAATGGATGGGACGTGAAACTCGCACTTCTCCGCCTTGACATACAGCCTGTTCTCCAACAGCCTCTGCAGAAACTGCCGGACATGGACCCTGTGCTCCACTATGGATCTTGAGAAGATTAGAATATCGTCGATGTAGACGAAAACGGTGTGATTCAACAGGTCCCGGAGGACATCGTTAACCAAAGCTTGAAACACTGCGGGGGCGTTGGTGAGGCCGAATGGCATCACCAGATACTCGTAGTGGCCCAAAGGAGTATTAAAAGCCGTCTTCCATTCGTCCCCCTCCCGAATGCGGACCAGATGATATGCATTACGCAGATCTAATTTTGAGAACACGGAGGCTCCATGAAGGGGGACGAAGGCGGAACTGATAAGCGGTAATGGGTATTTATTTTTCACCGTGATGTCATTCAGACCACGGTAGTCGATGCAGGGGCGAAGCGATTTATCCTTCTTGGTAATAAAGAAGAAACCCGCTCCAACAGGTGACGAAGAAGGACGGATGATTCCAGCGGCGATGGATTCCCCGATGTACTCCTCCATCGACTCGCGTTGGGCGGGAGAGGTTGAACAGACGGCTGCTAGGAAGGGGGGCTCCGGGGAGGAGGTCTATGGCGCAGTCATAAGGGCGGTGGGGGGGCAAGGTCAAGGCGTGGGACTTGCTGAACACCGCTCCGAGGTCGTGGTACTCTTCCGGGACGGAGGACAGGTTAGGAGGTTCGGGTACGGACTCGAACTCTGTCGCCCGAGGAGCCGGGGCGGACCGCAAGCACTGGGACAGGCAATGGGTACTCCATGACAGGATGCGCCCGGTTCCCCAATCTATCTGAGGATTGTGAGTTTGCAACCAGGGGTAGCCCAGAACAACCGAGGAGAAGGGGCTGGCAATCACCAGGAGGGATATGGTCTCCTGATGATTCCCAGAAACTAGCAGGTTGAGCGGAACGGTGCGGCGTTCCACCCGTGTGAGGGACCTCCCATCTAGCGCCTGGGTCTCGATCGAAAGATCGAGAGGAATGGTGTCAATGCTCAGTCGCTTAACCAACTCCTGATCGATAAAGCTCTCATCCGCTCCGGAGTCCAGGAGAATGGAGAGCGGGAGGCTTTGATCTTGCCACATAAGGGTGGCCTCTAGGGGGCGGGAGACTGAGGGATTATGAGAGCGGCTCGCCAGTACCCCTCGAGTTACTGACGAGCCCGTTCTTTTCCCGAGAGGGCGGGCATCCGGATCGAAAATGACCGGAAGTGCCGCAATACAAACAAGCTCCAGATCGAATACGCCGCTCCCTCTCCTCGGGAGTAAGGTGTGTGCGTCCGATCTGCATCGGCTCGGGGGAAGGGGGCCGCCCATAGCGGGGAGGAACGGTAACCGGGAGGGAGGACTGCGTTGCAGCCGGTGACTCAAAAGGGGGCGTGGCGAACGAGCGGGTGCCTCTCTCTCTGCGCCGCTCTCGCAAACGATTGTCCATGTGAATCGCGAGAGAAATGAGATGGTCTAAGTCGCGGGTTCCTCCCAGGAGGTTAAGCGGTCCTTTAGCTCGCTACTGAGCGCATTTTGGAATACCCCCTGCAGCGCCTCCTCGTTCCAGCCGCTCTCAGCAGCGAGGGTCCGGAACTCCACTGCAAAAGAGGCTACGCTGCGTGATCCCTGGCGAAGCTGCAGGAGACGTTGGGAGGCCTCCCTGCCCCGGACAGGATGATCAAAGACCTTCCTCATATCATCCGTGAAGGCGCCGTAGTTATAACAAACCGAAGACCCACGTTCCCACACCGCCGCGGCCCACGCGAGAGCCTCGCCACTCAGCGAACCGATCAGGTAAGCTATCTTTGATCTCGGTGGGGTAAGTCTGGGGCTGCATCTCAAAAACAAGGGAACACTGGGTAAGGAATGACCGGCAGGATCCCAGATCCCCTCCATAACGTTGGGGGGCTGGGATGAATGGTTCCCGGGGAGAAACCAACGGACTCGGGGTGGGGGCTGGTGGTTCTGGGGGGGCGGGGAGCTGAGCGCCGACGGCTAGAGTCAGCTCCCGGAGGGCGGTGGCGATCTCCTGCAAGGCCTGATCGTGTTGGCCCAAGAGAGTCCCTTGGCGGGAGATCATTGCCCTGAACCCCTCTGCGTCAGCTGGGTCCATGTTTGGCCAGTTCGTACTGTTAAGGTACAAGAACACTGGGACCCAAATGCTGGACACAGGGAGGCAGAGACAGGAAAAGGCAAAGGAATTTATTGGGTGATCGTTCGGGGAGTCAGGCTAGCGGGGTCTGGTACGGGGCAGGCAATCAGGTGGACAAGGGCTAGGCAGGGGACGGGTAGTCAGGCAGGGGGGGGGCTCGGCAACAGGGCTGGTAGTCGGACAGGCAGGGGTCGGCAACGGGCTGGTAGTCGGACAGGCAGGGGTCGGCAACGGGCTGGTAGTCGGACAGGCAGGGGTCGGCAACGGGGCTGGTAGTCGGACAGGCAGGGGTCGGCAACGGGGCTGGTAGTCGGACAGGCAGGGGTCGGCAACAGGGCTGGAACAGGCGGGTCGTCAGGCAGGCAGGGGTCGGCAACAGGGCTGGACAGGTGGGTCGTCAGGCAGGCAGGGGTCGGCAACAGGGCTGGACAGGTGGGTCGTCAGGCAGGCAGGGGTCGGCAACAAGGGCTGGACAGGTGGGTCGTCAGGCAGGCAGGGGTCGGCAACAAGGGCTGGACAGGTGGGTCGTCAGGCAGGCAGGGGTCGGCAACAAGGGCTGGACAGGGGGTCGTCAGGCAGGCAGGGGTCGGCAACAAGGGCTGGAACAGGGGGGTCGTCAGGCAGGCAGGGATCGGCAACAAGGGCTGGAACAGGCGTAGTCAGGCTGGGAATTACTAGTAGGTTAGGGAAACAACGAACTGGCGCCGGCTGCTTGACAATCCCCGGCTTAAATAGGGAAACAGTGATTATTAATTAGGAACAGGTGTGTGTGGGGAATGACTGGTAGAGACGACAAGCGTCCACTAGAGAGGTATTGGACCGTGTAGCAGGACGTGGTGTAACACAAACAGGGAAACGAACTGCAAGTAATGACAACGGAAATGTTTCCGGGGGGACCATAATCAGTGACGGACCCATATCCGGTCGGCGGTTCTATTCAATTACCGGTACGAACGTCTTCAGTCAAGATTGTGCTATAAGAGGTACGTGTTTCTCTTTTATTATGATAATGAAGTGGTTTTGTGTGTTTTCAGCATATTTAGTCATTATCCCCATAACGTATTAGACAGATAATTGTTAAAAGTTCTCCAAACGTTGTTAGCTGGAAGCTAGCTGGCAAGCTCGCTCCCGGTCACTAAATAGATGCATTATTTGTCGTCGTTTCTACATTGTTGTCATGACGTGGTAATGCAAGAGAAGGCCTGATGGTGGTCCATTTTCAGGAAACAGAGGTAAGTTTGAAGATGTTATAGAAGGTGCCAACAGAAGAAGGCAGACACGCACGCGCTCTCTTAATATTTAATTATTTTTGTTTGTGTTAGAAACATTTATACAACACTGAGGTAAATTACTTTGTATACTCTCATTCCATTATTAGAACACAGTTCTGGATGGATCTATTTAGTGACCTGAGAGACAGACACTACTTCAACGGCACCATGAACACAAGTGCCTTGTACGGTATGTCTTCCTGGGCATCTTTCAGAAAGAGCTTGATGAGCACCTTTAGATAACAAGGTGGACAAGGTGTCAGTCAACAGGTTGATGAATGGGCCTTCACACTGGCAGGTTAGTCCCAATCAGAGTAACAATCTACATCCTCTGTACATTTTCAAAACTGGAAGCAAAGTGGGATTTCCCCCTAGGGGACTTTTGGTGGGTCGAACGGCCCGTCTCCATAGGACGTGGTGTGCACTCTGATCTCCACTCTCTTGTGGTGCGCCTCGCAAAAGTCCAACACAACGTACATAACACATATCTATTATATATATATATATATCTAGTACATTTCCAGAGCTCTCAGAATATTTAAGAAAATCATCGCTAGATGAGTTTCCACTTAAATACAATAGAAAATCGCAACCTTGAAATCAGCTCAAGCGGAGTGAAAATCTGATATCAACTTTGGGGGACAACTACATGACATTTTCTCAAGAGCAACTCCTGAGGGGGACACCAAAAGTAGTGCTGTAACACATAGTTGTAATATGTTTAATGTAAATGTATTTTGAGGAACTATACTTACTGCTATAATTGATAGTTAACTGGAGGGTTGTCCCAACTTGTTTAAATGTGTAAATCATTATAATACTACTACTAATAACAGTGTGTGTTCTTTATCAGTCCAGTATGTATGCAGGTATTTGTACTTACAACCAGCATTACCAGCAAAGACCAGTAGGTTGCATCGGTACTGTACACTGTGTATGGGTGCAGTTCTCGTAAATCCAACGAGCATGGTGCCATCTCATCTCAAACAATCTCCATTGAGAAACATCACAAAGTTGGTCTCCATATTAAATTGACCTTTTTATTTTATTCTTTCTGATACATTTATATATTCATTAAATATGTGCCACTGGCCTGAGTCTACTACAATATATTTACATGAACAAAAAGCTCAAAATAAGTACGGTTCTGAAAGTGAAAGAACTACTTGATTTACACAACGTAAGCGCAACCTTTTGTAATTTTAATACAGTTTATGTTTTCGCATCGCTAGCTCCTCTCATTGTCTTGAATTCAAACAGCTGCAAACTGGTTGATGTTACTGTAGCCGCAAACGTCAGCTAACCGCTAGCTAACATAAAGAGTGACCTGTTCTTCAATGCAGCCAAAATGAAGACTGCTGACGATTATAAATGTGTTTTATTGTATTGAGTGGTAGAAGTAAGGAAATGTCTAACATGTCCTTGTTTGAATGACTTACTGGAGGACATATTCCAACTTCCCACCCACGCACTCTACCAGCATGTGCACCTGCTGTGAGGAGGCAGTGGATCATCCTGTCTGGCTTCATACCTGGACAAGGTGAGTCAACATGTGGACTATAAAAGCAGGTGTACCAAGAGCAGAAACCTCACCAACGATTCCCATCGCTGCAGAAGAGCTCAACAAGTGAAGATCAACCTTCTCGACATGGGTAAAGGTAGGAAATACACAATCTCTCACTCTTTAACATCTGATCTTTTGAGGAACATTAAGAGCTTGCTCATTACTCATAGTATGACTAGGCTATATATGTCTACTACATGTTCTAATGCCTTCCTTGTCCTGCTGAAGTGGACTTACACCTGACCGTGATGGACGGTGATGTGGAGAAAGGGACCTTCCAACCTCGTATCAGCAAGAACTGCAGCGTCGCAGATGCATTGACTGAATTTGCAGATGGACATTCAAACTTCAGGTATGTTATGCAGTTAACATTTTTAGCCCCTTTTAGGCCCTCAATCCTCATCCTCTATCATCTGGTTCATGGAGATGGACCCAGTCCTCCCTCCCAGTTTACGTCCTCTAAATAATTTAAAAGATTCAACAATTTTAACCCGCTAAAATAAAAACAATACTTTATTTCAGGAATCAGGTTGGTCGTTTTAAATGAAAGTAATTTGACCGTATATCACTGTGTCCTCTTTGCAGTTTCACAACTGGAAAAAACCCTCACATGCCGATGTTTTTGGAAGAGGTGAGGGTTGATAGTTTTGGAGAAGCGAAAACTGCTGGCAAATTCTGGGTAATTCTGGTCAATCAGAACAAGGACCTGACCCCTGTTGGTAAGCTGAAAAACACAAATGATACAAACACACACACACACACACACCACACACACTTACACCTTTAAACAGATAACTATCCATATGGCAACATTTTATTGGATGCTGTTTAGTTATGTTTCATTTGATGCTTTGTTAGGACTCGGCTACACAATCCGGGACAATGACATCATCATCCTGCGCTTCATAACCACCAAAATCTGACTGTGCGCCATCTTCCTGCAGAGTCCTGAATTACACCGAGTGCTGCTGGACACTCCTTAGACATGATGATCATTTAGTCTGAAATCATCAAATGAAACAAATCTGTTGAATTGAACTCATATGGAAATTAGTTGGACGTGAAACATATGATGAAATAAAGGATTGCAATTATCACTTGAGTATCATTCGATTGTATTCACACACTCGCTAACTTATCTATTAATTATCATACAATACAGCTTTATTTGCTCAGGGGTGAGAGAAATTTCCTCAAGCGAAGGTCCGGAAAATCATAATGTCAAACATTATGAATTAGTGATATATATATATATATATTATATATATATATTATATATAATATATATATATATATATATATATATACTGAAGTAGCCTCATAGTTGTATCAACATCTGCAACTGACTGTTCAATTAAACAAAGTACAATTCAAAATTAATTCGCACTAAACATTGAAGTATACCAGGGCCGTACCCACCATTGAGGTCACCTCGGTATTTTTCCGAGGTGTATATAATAAAAGTCAGGAAATAATTGCCTAAAAATGACTTCACTTTGTTGCGGCGAAGACATTGTACAACGCCAAGATTACAACTTGCGCATCTGATCACCGCGTCATTGCGTGTGTGTGTGTGTGTGTGTGTGTGTGTGTGTGGGTGGGTGGGGTGTGGGTGGGGAAGTGGATGATCTTGTCCTTACAAACTCTTTGATTATGTCAACCACTTGAGGCAGCGCCAGGACCAGGACCAGAACCAGGACCAGGACCAGAACCGGACCAGCGTCAGGGCGCCTGAATCCATGTGAAGCGTGATCCAGGTAGAGAGCTGCACTAGTGGACTGCTGCTAGTTCAATGTCATTCATCCCCAGACATCATCTGACCAATAGCTGCTTGCGGTGGCGCTCCGTTAAACAGGCCATCCATCATGATGCCGGCTAGTTAGTTTCACTTGAGTCAATTAACTAGCTAGCTAGCCAGCAATGACTGCATTGGCGTTTAAGGAAAAGGTAACATCTATGCTAGATAACCTTTGAAACATGACTTATTTAAGGCCATTCATTTCCATGTTTTGTGGCAACCCGCTCCGGCACAGCGCCCCAGGTGGCCGAGGGGAAAGGTGGTGGGTGGAGTGTACCGCCCATCACCCCCAGCCGGCGCCAGTGAGCACATTAGCGACTGCCCCACTCAGCTCAATGGGCAACAGCTGCGAGGGAGAAAGAAGGCAAACGAGGGACGCGGGGGTATACAAGAAAGCCACTTCTCCACACTAAGCCCCCGTGCGTGTTGCAGGAAGCACAACGCCTCCTGTACAGGGAGCGCTTCGAGAGGGATCGTGTGCGCCAGACGGCGACCCCGATCGTACCGAG
>JAOPHQ010000734.1:0-28469 GCA_030340625.1 Merluccius polli
CCCCCCCCCCGCACCACACACACACACACACACACACACACACACACACACAGCGGCACAAACTACAGCCCCCTATACCAGAAGTTGAGATTAAAGGTGCAGTCATACATGGAATTTCCCAGGAGCGCCATTGTTGACATGCTCCGCTGCTTACTGCTGTAGTAATACATGGTACAATTTAATATATCAGGAGGGGGGCGGGTTCACGTTGTGCATGCTGTAAATTGTTTTGACTGAGTGGGTAACATTTGGAATCATAATCGTATTGCATATTAATTGCACGTTTGCCAATTTTCCATCTTCAGACAATTACTTAAGCGCTGTTAAGCGTCCGTGTTTTAAACGAACGCACCATGCTAAACTCCTCACGGGGAGGTTCATCACAGCTGAGTGTGCGCCAGACACCGAGAATAAAATGCGCTTACCACAGGTGGGATGCCATCTATTTTAATATTAAAGTCTCATTTGTTCAGCTCTGGCCAGACTGTCGCACGGTGCTCAGGGGAAATCAGACCCTTCTATTGACTTATTTTCTATCCAGTAGGTTTGTGTACAAGCCGTTGAACTCGGGATTTATCAATGTCGCCGCTTTGAATGGATTATGAAAGCCTAAGTGTATTGTTTTAGTACATGTCTGGTGCAGACCTGTGTGGAGGTATAACACAAAAAAAAAAAAAAAAACTGTGCGGCTTTATTTAGATGCCAGTTCGCATCGTTCACACCGAAAAAAGGACGAAAGAATAAAAACAGTTTGAATTCTCAAGTCACTGAGAATCCCTGCTCAGTGAATCGTCTCTTGTCTTTGAAAGCGCACACGGCTCTCTCCTTTCTCAAAACGGAGTAAACACGTATTCAAGCATGCGCACGTCGCTTTGAAATGCAAGAAATAAATACGACTACACGCTAGACCTATTCAGCTAATTCGCACCTGGCAGCTCGGCAGATGCCAGAATGAACGAATGCACTCTTTGTTGTTGTTGTTGTTGTTGAAGTCCAGTGTTTTTGAAGTAACCCCACATTTCCACAACGTTTAAACTTAGCGTTTGTAGAGTTATGATAAATGGGATGTATTCCCAGTCGGTATGATTAAATGAAACTATAGTCCTGCTACTTATTGGCACAGTGTGGGGTCACTGAAAATGGTACAGCTGTTGAAAACCCCCCCGCAGCCCCCCGCTCTCTCTCTCTCTCTGTCTCTCTGCCCCTCTCTCTCTCTCTCTCTCTCTCTCTGTCTCTCTGTCTCTCTCTCTGTCTTTTGCCGGCTCTCTGCCCCTCTCTCTCTGTCCCTAGCTCGCTCGCTTACGTTCTCTCTCTCTTTCTGGTCTCTCTCTCTCTCTCTCTCTCTCTGTCTCTCTGCCGGGGTGGGCTGAGTTCCTGTGTGGAGGAGCCTGCAGGTGATTGACAGCTCCATATGTGTCTGTGTAATTACGGCGGGGCTAATTGACGTGGAGGAACGCCGGGACTTTGTCATTACTGGCTCACCAGGACAGCCTCTCCTCTCCTCGCAGATGGAGAGAGAGATAGCTGCTTCTCCATGGGGGGGGGGGGGGGGGGAGGAAGGAAGGAAGGAAGGAAGGAAGGAAGGAAGGAAGGAAGGAAGGAAGGAAGGAAGGAAGGAAGGAAATGCAAGCAGGTAGAGGGAGAGGAGTGTAGAGAGAGGGAGATAGCCGTCTTCTCGTTGGGGGGTGGATGGCTGTAGAAGGAAGAGAGGGAGAGAGGAAGGAAGAGGAGTTAGGACAGAGGAGTGTAGGGTCCAGAGAGAGGGAACGAGTGAGAGAGACAGAGACAGAGAGAGAGAGAGGGGGAACTCGATAGTGAGAGAGGGAGAGACAGAGAGAGAGAGAGAATGCTTATCACTTTGTGTTTATGTGAACGTGTGCTCGAGTGATGAGTGTGTTCACATACGTTGGGAATAAGCCACTGGGACGTCTGTTCTAGTGTCTGCACGCTCTGCTTTTCCCCCCATTGTGTGTTCAGAGAAAACACATTGCTGCGACGCGTCGCCGCTCTCGCAAATCACCGCTCTCGCTGAATAGAACGACACCAAGTGTCTGCCAGTGCAATCTTCCCCCCCCCCCCCCCCCCCCCCCCACTGCAAAACACTGAATCCAATTCCATTACTAAACAAACACACACTTATCAACGTGATGGCGTGGTGTGCGTTGTGATGTGTGTGTGTTGTTGTTTTTTTTCTTCGAAAAGGCAAAGAAGAAAACAAATTCCCATACCCATAAGATAAAAACGCACGTCGTTCACATAAACACCGCCTATCAAGGCCAGCCATCACAACCGACGAGAGACACGGGGAACGTGAGGTGATGAGGCGCAAACTGCTGGCCTGGCGCGCTCCTCTGCTATAGGGGTTTGTGTGGGTTATTGCACACACACGCACACACACACACGCACGCACTTAAACCCAATAGTGTTTGCTTGTATTGAAACCACAGTACAGTGTTAATGATCTCGACAGTACTGCAGTGTTCATGATGTCCGCAGCACCTGGCACCCTGCTGTTCTGAGGGCGACGGCGTTGTGTGCAGTCAGGCAACACAGAACATCCCTCTTATGTATGCTTGGTCCGCGTCCACAACACTCACAACACTCACAGCGTAGCCGATGCAGTGTCTGCCTGCCAAGATGGCGACATCCCAAGAGCAAATCTAAGTCCCACGGGCGCTATAGAAGAGAGCCTCATGCATGGCTGAGTTCATACATTTGCTTTGCTGGAGTGTGGAGCACATATATGTTGTGATTATTGAATGGAACTGAATTAAAACTTTATTTCGAACATGTAACAAAAGGTGTTCCCACCACTTATCGATTAAATATAAATGAAAATAAATGTATTTATTGTGAACGTGCACATATACTGGACACACACAACACACACAACCACAGTTTAATGTGTGGGGGGCTTACCATCCCAACAATCAAAGCCAAATAGGGCAAAAGGAAAAAATAAAAAAACAAAAAAACAATCAACGCTAGTGTTGAATATGTTGTGAATAGGAAATATAAATATGAAAAAACATCAGGTATCGCATATAACCTCCATGTTCATATATTCTCAATATATGAACTGGGAGGTCTTGTATGCTCTCTCGTGATGGTCTGTCTATTTTGGTAGACATGGATTTGATGGACATTCCTGAAAGCGAACCCAATAAAAACAAGTACAAATGAATGATAAATACCGGATTAGATTGAAGATGGAACACAATCGCACCCTCAACCAATCCCCTCAACCAAACCATTCAACAAACAATATCAAAATCAGCCCTGAATGGATGGACGGACAGATGGACGGATGGATGGAAAATAAAAACAAGGACAACAGCAAGGAAGAAAGGAAGGAAGGAGGACAGATATTGCCATGCTGAGGGGCCACAGGAGGAAGCCTAGCTCTTCGGTTAATGTCAGTAATCAGAGAGCAAGTGTTGCAGGGATTGGCTGCGTTTCAAGAGCAGCCCATTAGGAATCCTTACCACGGTGTCAATCTCCCTCTTCTCTACCACTGGAGGCTATTTGTCAGTCACTAATGCTATTGGACTATTTCTTTTGAAAGGATTCAGTGGTGGGGGGGGGGGGGGGGGGGTATTGGCTAATTGGCTATAATTGAGTTTGCTCACATGGACAATACAGGCCAACTGTAAGTTGGCTCTCATCATCCGTGTGTGCAATTATACCTACCTTCGGATCGAAGGGAAAAAGGCATTGGGGACACACATTTTCAATCGAGGGATTCCAAGAAAACAAGGGTCAGAAGAAGACAGTAATGGTGATTGTCTAATGAGACCCACGGCACAGTTTCACTTTAACGTGACATTCAGAGCGGCCACCGTGGCACCACCAAGTACATAAATAAACACAATGTGTCCGACATCAAGCGATCTTCAAGTATCTGTCCACTCCACGCTCAAAACGTTTGGAGATCAAGACCCACCATGGTGGCATGTTTCCCTCCAAGCGGGATTATTAGACAAGGGCCCTGAAAGAAAAAGAGAGACATGGACAGAGAGAGAGAGAGAGAGAGAGAGAGAGAGAGAGGGAACACAAGACCTCAAACAATGTTACGTTTATTACAGTTATCTTCTCTCGTCTTTTCTCTCTTCTTTCTTCTCCTCCTCCTTTTTCCTGCCCCCTCCTTCCTCCCCACCTCATGTGCATCTACCTGGTAATTACAAGGCCAATTGCCCTGCTCAAACGAACCTCCGTGCTGGCCTAATTACACTCTTCTGAGCAGACATATTTTCTTATTTTTCTCTCTTTTCTCTCTTTTCTCTCTTCTCTCTCTCTCTCTCTCTCTCTCTCTCTCTCTCTCTCTCTCTCTCTCTTTATCTCTCTCTCCACTTGACTGGAATCAGGTGCTCCTTTTCTTCTGCCGTGTAAACGCCTGAGTTCAAGTCACACACCACTTCTCAGCTCCTTCTTTCACAACCGCACAGGTGCAGATCCCAAATACACACTCAGACACACACACATACACGCGCCTCTGCTTGTGACAGCAGCAGGGATTTGAGGAGAAAGGCATACGGACACACACATGCACACACAAACACGCATGCGCACGCTCACACACACATGCACACACATGCACACACAAACACGCACGCGTGCGCACACATACATGCACACACAAACACGCACGCGCGCGCACACACACACACACACGTAATACAGGCAGTCGGGTTGACAGAGTCACAGAAGCAGCTCAGTGAAGACGTCACCAGGGTTTACGTCGGCCGATCATGTGGACAGTGTGTGTTTGTCAGACCCTCGCCATGGAGTGATTTTGTCATTTACTCCTCCTTCCTTCTGGCACACTTTACTCAGACTCCCTGTGGGGTGTGCGAACGGGAGCGATGATGAATCTGTCTGTCTTTTTTTTTTTTGCCGTTGTGTTACCCTTCCTCCTGCCTCCCAACGTGGCATCCCGGCTCATGAAACATCCCCTTGACTGCAACAGTAATTGTCTTTTGTAGATGGATGCTATCGACTCCGCAACAGTGAACCGCCAGCTCGAAAACTGTGGGCCAGAGCCGAGAGAGTCAACATCACGACAAACTGCACCCTCCCACCCCTCCCCTCCCCTCCCCTCCCTCCCAGGAAGATAATATAGTAGATTTATGGAGAGAATCGGCCCTTTAATCTGCCTCCCTATCTCTTCCAAGTGCCATCCCTCCGTGTGTCTGTCTCTATCCATCGCCGCCACCTCTCTCCTGGCTGCTGTAGTTTGAGTTTCATCCAGGAGTTAATGACCTGTGGCAGAAGGAGTGAGACACACAGACTATGTATGTATGCATGTGTGTGTGTGTGTGTTTTTGCATGCGTCATTACGCCCATGCAATGCACGTGCACTCCTCGCTGTGGTTTACTTTGACAATAAGTGCGTGTGGCGTTTTACTTTTCTTTCCTTTTTTTTGTTGTTGTGATTTGGCCATCGTCTCCAGTGGGGTGTGTGGGGTGGGGGGGGGGGGGGGGGGGGGGGGTGCATTAGACTGTCCTCCTTATTCATCCGGAGCCCAGCCCGGACATTTGGGTCCCAGTGGGACTGATAGACTTCAGGCGTATTTCCATATCTACCGTAGCCCAGGGCCGATGTCATCATAAGCTATGTGGCAGGTTGCGGCTGCGTATCTTTCAAATGGCTTTCTGTTACCGAGGCAGGAGATGAAGGAGGTGGGCGAAATCCATTACCTTCACGCGAGGGGAGTGCAAAGGATTCCAAGCTTTAGTACCAAAATAATATTGGTTGATCGGCGGGGGGGGGGGGGGGGGGGGGGGGGGGGGGGTTTGATATAAATTTCCATAAATAAATGTGACAAAATACTACAATACATTTTACCAGCCATCTTTAGCAACGTTTGTATTTTCTAAATACACGACGCATTCAAATTATTAATAGGAATGTTTATTTTCGGTGCTGAGAGACAAGTTCGACAAGCGTGTAATAACTTGATTAGCGCGTAGCGCTGTGTTTGCTATCACGCCGCATGGCTAGCAGCGATGGCAATGGCAGACAGTGAGAGACTTGTGTGTCTCAATTCGCATACTTTCGTTAGTACACTTCCATGTAGTACACTGTGTACACTATGTACTTGCATGAGTAGCGCTTGAATTTCGACAGGTTACCTCAAATCGAACAGCCGTTGTGTGACAACTGACGACCGCAACAGCTTCTTCTTCTTCTTCTTCTTCTTCTTCTTCTTCTTCTTCTTCTTCTTAATTGCAAATTGCATTATCGCCAACATTTGACCACCAAAATATCTGCAGGCTTGTTTGCTCACTTATTAAAAATCAATAAAAATGGACGTTCTTTTAATTCAACCGCCATTTTCACAAATGTTGGTGGTCCCTCCCCTTCCGCTACGTATCCAAGATGGCGGCCATTGAGGGTGAGAAGTGTCCAGCGTTCCACACTCCACTTTTTGACCATTATGAGGACAGCATCCGGGTACTCGTAGTGCACTGCATACTTACATACTTGTCAGTCTGAACGTACGTATGCCCTCAAAATAGCAAATGTAAGTATTAGTGGTGGGCCGTTATTGGCGTTAACACGCTGCGATAACACGAGACTCTTATCGCGCGATAAAAAAATTATCGGCGTTAATCTAAGTTGGGTTGGGAGCTGGGTCTATACCGGATTTCCACCAAGGAAGGTAAGCGCCGCGGAACGGCTGCGTCCTCTGCCCGGCGACCCCCCCCCCCATCGGTCGTAGGTCTGGGCAGTGGCGCCTTAATGCACGGGCTTACCTGGGCTTCAGCCCGGGGCCTCGGCCAATCAGGGGCCTCTTAAAAAATATATATTTAAAAAAAATATGATAAACGTCCATATTCGCGGTGTCATTACTGCCCCCCCCCCCCCCCCCCCCCCCCCCCCCCCCCGTCGACAATCGCGCACCTCTCCTCCTCCGGTCAACAATCGCGGCCCCCCCCCCCCCCCGCCCCCCGTCAACAGTCCGCGCACCTCTCCTCCTCCCGGTCAACAATCGCGGCCCCCCCCCCCCCCCCCCCCCCCCGCCCCCGTCAACAGTCGCGCACCTCTCCCCCTCCGGTCAACAATCGCGGCCCCCCCCCCCCGCCCCCGTCAACAGTCGCGCACCTCTCCCCCCCCCCGTCAACAATCGCGCAGAGTCATTTTTAGTCATTATTTGGGTAGCACACACATATTATGAATGCCTTCGACAGAATTCAAATGAGCCATTTTAATCTAGATTAATCTAGATTAATTCCAAGATTACAGTTAGATTAATCTAGATTAAACAAATGAATATATGCCCACCACTAGTAAGTATCTATGGAAGTACGCAAATTGAGACACATCATTGACCTGGCAAATTACAGTTTTTTACGATTGAATAAACACTAAAATCTAAAGTTTTGCCCAATTATCAAAACCTTACACTCAAGGAGCAAAACTTGGCCCCAGATTTGCACCACTGTAAGCACAATGAGTCCGTTCACACTTTGTGCAAAACAATACACACAGTGATTTGAAACACTAACACACACGTCTATGCATTAGACACAGAAGTATATCAAGATGTCACTTCCTTGCAATTCTAAAGCACTGACTGTCAAATTACCACACCTATGAGCCAGTTGATTGAACACTGCCATCAGGTGTGCAAACACAAGATTGCTTAATTGTAGACACACCAATCAGGTTTAAGCACTATAAAAATGCAGCAGGTGAGTTCACCAAACTTAACCAAAATGGAAGGAAGAGGAAGAGCAAGAGTGAGGATGAGAGGGGGAATCGGAGAAGGAGGAGAAGAAGGAGGCAGAGGCCGTGCCAGAGGCCGTGGCCGAGGAAGAGGAAGAGGAAGACTTCAAGCAGGAGGAGGTGAAGCTCAAAGGAGAAGAGGTCCAACTTTAAGCAATGAAATTCGCGCAACTCTTGTGGACCATGTTGTGAACCATGGATTGACGGTGAGGGAGGCTGGACTGAGAGTCCAGCCAAATCTCAGCAGATTCACCGTGGCATCTGTCATAAGGGCATTCAGACTGGAAAACAGGTAAAAGAATTACCTGTTTACAGCTTCTTACTGTATGCACCCCATATCAGCACTTTTGATACCCCTTCCTGTGACATTTTACAGTAGGTTACATGTATTTTGTTCTACATAGGATTGAGGGTCGAGTACAACGAGGAGGAAGGGCTCCCATTTTCACACCACTGCAGGAGAGGGAGATTGTGAATATGGTTTTGGCAAATAATGCCATCAGGCTTCGTGAAATCCAGGCCAAAATTATTGAAGACCAAATCATCTTTCAGAATGTGAATCAGGTCTCTCTGTCCACCATAGCTCGTATCCTGAAGGCACATCAGGTACAAATGAAACAGATGTACCGAGTGCCTTTTGAGAGGAACTCAGAGAGGGTCAAACAGCTGCGGCATGAGTATGTGGAGGTATGTATTGTTCATTTTAGCACTCTGATGTTGCATACTGCACACATAACCTTTTTTTACATGTAAATGTACTGTACACTAAATCTATGCTGAACTACACAATCTTGTATTTCACTGTATTTTAGAGAGTTTTACAAATGGATGCTGAGGCCATTCAGCATGAGTTCATCTACATAGACGAGGCGGGGTTCAACCTCTCAAAGGTCAGAAGGAGGGGAAGAAATGTAATTGGCCAGAGGGCAATTATTAGTGTCCCGGGGCAACGTGGGGGTAACATCACCCTTTGCGCGGCAATCACCCAGAATGGGGTCCTCCACCGCCATGCCAACATGGGTCCGTATAAAACACCTCACATCCTTACATTTTTGGACAGAGTATACAACCTCACAATCATAAATAACATGCAGATCCAATACGTTGTCATCTGGGACAATGTTTCATTCCACCGCTCTGGTCTGGTTCAGAACTACTTTACGCAGCACCCACATTTCACAGTCCTTTTCCTGCCACCATATTCTCCATTTCTTAACCCAATTGAAGAATTTTTCTCGGCATGGCGGTGGAAGGTTTACGATCTGCACCCCCTGGCTCGGGTAGCCCTCATTCAGGCCATGGAGGAGGCCTGTGACCAGATTGAGGCCACAGCCATACAGGGGTGGATACGGCATGCACGGCGATTCTTTCCCCGCTGTCTTGCAAATGAGGATATCGCCTGTGATGTGGATGAAATTCTCTGGCCAGATCCAGCTAGGAGAAGAGACCAACAGTAGCAATTTATGTGCTGTTTTCTTTTTTGGGGGGTTCTTTTTTTGTACAGGATAAAATGTTATGTTCATGAAAACTTTTTTCGCCATGTTGGCTTGAGTATATGTAAAAAAATAAATAACATTTTCAACAGCATTAGTCTTGTGTCCTGTGTGGTGTCTACAGTAATGCATACAAGTGTTCACTGTGTGTATTGTTTTGCAAAAAGTGTGAGAAGACATTGTGTTTACAGTTGTGCAAATCCGAGCGATGTTTTGCAAATTCACTGTGTGCTTCACCCATACTACTCTATGCACTTAGAAGCAGAATTAGCCGAAAGTGTTTAAGGTTTTCAACAGCAGAGTGTAACTGGTGCAAACAGAGTTAAGTCATATGCAACGTGTGTGTTTCATATGGTAAAAAAATATGGTTTTGATAAGTTAGTGTATAGTTTTTACAAGAGTGGTTCATTTTGCAAAGGAGTTAAGGTGTTTTGCTAATTGGGTATGTGGTTGTGCTATTCGTGTGTTGGGTTTTGCTAAACAAAACAAAACAATCAAAATTGTGTTTATTCAATCGTAAAAAACTGTAAATCCGTTTGTTTCAAGGTGGAGCGCTCTTTCTTCCAAATGTTATTGAGTTTAGCTCCTGTCGGTGCATCTGACATGTAAGATGTGTTTGGAGATGTATGTGTGTATGTGCGTGTGTGTGTGTATATGCATGTGTGTGTGTGTGTGTGTGTGTGTGTGTGTGTGTGTGTGTGTGTGTGTGTATGTGTGTGCGTGTGTGTGTGTGTGTGTGTGTGTGTGTGTACATGCAAATGCCTCTCTTGGAGCATGACCCTTTGTGGTCCGGCCAAGACATGCAGGTTCTTGTGTGTTCCTATTTTTTTCACAATGAATGGTTTCATGTACATGGATGCACAGCAGCTACATGAACGGACGTGATCGCAAACCGTGGGTGCAGTTTCCTCCCGTGACGCAGGTCGAAAACTAGCCTCCGTCCTGATGTATCATAGCCTAAACAGCTGTCTTAAAAGCCAAAACCTGTCCGGCTCTAATCTAAATAGAAGCGGAGGAGTGCGGGGGTGTCGTCTGGTGTTTACGTGACCTCTGCCTGAGTGATGCTTTGTATCTGTTATATACATTTTCAGCCGCACAGAGGCTTATTCATCCTTCATTTGAGTTCTCCGTGCTTTGAGATGAGCACCATGTTCGGTGACACCTTTCGGAGGCAATGCTTAAACGTGTGCAATGTGAATTATTGAATATTCATTACGCGTTTTATATTTGCCATTAGCTAATTCTTCTTTTTTTTGGGGGGGGGGGGGCAACAAATTCATGTTTTTTCAGTGTGTCAAACAAAAGTGTCGGTCAAAGTGTCGACCTACAATTAAAATATAAGATTGAGCCTTACTAGCGGTTACATGCAGTTGGTAGCTGCATCAAAGGAGACAACATAATGTTTTCCTGCAGTGGAATAGGACCGATCGGATGTACAGCTTGGAGTGCAGGAAGCTTTGCATTGTAATGCTTATTATTAGCTACTTTTTGTGCGGCACACTCTGTCATCTAGTGCAATCTCAAGGGCTTCACTTAGCAATGGTAGAAATGTAAGGAATAGAAAGAAGAAGAAGAAGAAGAAGAAGAAGAAGAAGAAGAAGAAGAAGAAGAAGAAGAAGAAGAAGAAGAAGAAGAAGAAACACCAATTGAAGTGCCAATGGGATTGAGGCTCCTCTGACTCAACCTGCAAAAAAAAAAAAACACTACAAAGATGTTTACTACAGAGGTAGGTGGGGGTGAGAAGGGGAAGCCTCCTTCGGCTTCATACGTAGGTGCCGGCCAAGCCTCACATTCATGCTGCCTAACTGAGCCGTTCATGCAGTGTGACCTGCCGCTGCCACACCGGAGGGTGAACTAAATGGCAAATGTTCTTTTTTTGGGTGGTTTTCCCCAGGCACACTTGGCTATTCAGTTACAGTTGCTGCATCACCTCTCCTTTGATTGGTTGGTTCAAGGTCAACTCATTCAAGGAAACTCTAAAAGGGACAGTCCACCGATTTATCTGCCGTATCTCCATCGTTTAAATGTAGGGAATATATTAAACATCAATAACAGACATGGCACTTTCCAAAAGTGGTGGACAGCCATGCTGAACCCATTTCAATTCCGGACTCCAAAAGTGTCGATGAAGTCCAAGCGTACAGGACAGCCCCCCCCTGCTCTCTCCATAATGGAGTCGAGGCGGGGGATGAAATAGGAAAGTTTGACTTCAATTCAACTCAGTGGAAATCCAGCAGTAATTTTATCTGCTAGCACAGTCGGACACGAGCGATACGAGAGCATTTTGGAGGGTTTTGTGGACGGTATTGATGTCCTTACATCCTCCGTGTCATGAAAATGGGAATAACAATTAATTGGCACATCGGATCCTGTGATGCGATTGCAGGAGTTGTGTTTACCACACTTCCTGTCATCTTTGTTCCTCGTTCAGCTCCAAAAACATGGAGGTTTTTAAATACTGGGAGCCTGCGTGGAGTCTATTTCTGTTCACTGATGGACAGTGATGGATGCCATTTCATTAAGACCAAACTCCCCAAGGGGAATCATTCATTTTGAAGTTCCTAATTTTTTTGCGTCTTTCTTTTGATTAACAAAGAATAAAACTATTATTATGTTTCTAATCGCTTTTGGGGCACTAACGCCTGCTTCTAATTAATCACAAATCATACAAATGTCTCGCTGGTTATAAAGGCCTTCAGGTACAAGGTGATTTGTGTGTGTGTGTATGTGTGTTGTTGTTGTTGTTGTTGTTGTTGTTGTTCTGTTCAGTGGACCACCACTCTGATGTCGTTGTCCTTCTATGGGGCTGAAGGACAGTCCAATGTTGACCTCACTTGCCATAGTGCACCACTCTGCACTATTTCAATTGATCCACCATGCCACTGTTGTGTGTGTGTGTGTGTGTGTGTGTGTGTGAGAGAGAGAGAGAGAGAGAGCGAGAGAGAGAGAGAGAGAGAGAGAGAGAGAGAGAGACAGAGAGAGAGAGAGAGAGAGAGAGAGAGAGAGAGACACTAGGGAACCCGAACAGAAGGCAGAGCTCCCTTTCTCTAACTGAATTTTATCACGATAATAAAGCCTCAGAATATGTAAAGTGACGGCAGGTTGTGTAGATTCTTGTACATGTTGTAATGTGTGCTAGATACTGTATAATAACCCCAATTTTTATTTACATGTTTGTGAGTTATGTGTGCGCACACTTAAACTGCAGCCATTGTAATCGGAGATAACAGAAGTCTAGATATGGCTGTCAGGACATGGACAATATTACCGTAATAACCTCTAACAGACCCATAGCATTGACCACACGACAGAATTACAGTTCTGTCTCGGTCTGAAATTTAATCTAATTTGATTTTATCACGTCCATTTCATTGAGTTAGCGTATCGGCCTTCCTGTCTTCTCTTTCTTCCTCGCTGTGTATTCGTGCTTCCCTGTGTGTGTATGTGGGAGTCACCTTCTCGCCTCACACCTACCCCCGTAGCAAACTACATTAGGGCTCTCAATTTTAAGCCTCTCAAGCTAAATTCCTCAAGCCCTCCACCTTCAGCTCGGAGTGAGAGCTCCCCTCTGACGAGGCTCCTCTTTGGGCTCTAGCGGGGTCAGAGTCTAAGAGACAAGGACAGGAGTGTCCTTGTCTCTGGTCAAAGAGATTAATGGCAGCGCGTCGGTCAGGCGTACAACCAAATGGGGCATTCATTGAGTGGATTCCTAACTTATGAATGTATATAACAGCACAAACAACACAATTGAGTATTTGGTATTACACTCTCTCTGTCTGACTTTTCTTTGGACATGAATTGTGCTTTCTCGAGTTGTCAAATTCAGTTTTTATTTTTTGCATTGTTTTTTTTTTACTCGCAACAGCTGGAGAAATGATCTTGCTACATCTTGATTGCCTCCGATCTTGGGTAAACGTTTATAAATGCTGGGAAATGGGACTTTTCCGTGCCACCGTGTCGTGGCGCAGCAGCTGGAAGAAATCCATATCCAAATCGTTATCCCAGCGCTGAGGTTGGCACAGTAAAATCCTGCTGGTAGCTGCTAGCATGGGGCTAGCTAATCAGTTTTGGAAAGCCTCCTAAAAACAATATCTTGCTGTGAAGCTGAAGTGTGTCTGGGTTACCTAATGCCAGGCTTAGACTGGATGCTGCCAGGGCATAACGTTTAAGGCAGAGGGTTATTCTATATTGAGTTATTAGTTCTGTGAAATAATTAAACACAATTCAATTTTGTGATGGATGACGTTGCAATTCATTTATTATAAAGGTTAATAATTGGATTCATTTAGAAACACTTAAGATTTGATCATCTCAAACCATCACGTATACCCCTCTGGGACCACAACATATGAAATCGTCTGCTGTCAAAACATTGCGATTGCGTCTGCTGTCAATAACCTGTCTAGCTAGCTATTATTGCTAATTGTGTATGCGCTGTAGCCTACAATGGCTATAAATAAAGTACACTCGAAGTTGATGGCATGTCATGAAAAACCTGAACGCAGAAAGAAGGTAAAATGGCACATTTTTATTCTACCCTCTCTTTCAACGGGTCACTATGTGACACAGAAACGTAGCATATTACCGCTAGAGGTCGTATGAAAACTAGTTTGAGCTTAAAAATCCTCACGATGTGGACTACAAGGAGTTTGATAGCTACTACTGCTACCGCTCAAATAACTGACCAGCACATCAGTCGTAGATACTTTGGCTTCTTAGTGTTTTGGAACTGTATTACTAAGTAGGATAAGTATCGGCGACTGCAAATATACTATGATTCAGAGATGTGTTTGTAGGTATGAGGTAGGCTACTGTGTGTGAACAATACATCCACATCTCATATGTCCTGCCTTGTGTGTGCACACTGTAAAATTGCAGAGCACTCCTGCTTAACTACCGAAGCACACCAAAGCTCAAGCCTAGAGCGCAAGCGTACAGCACATCTGCTTCCCAATCTTTTTGTAGAGGTACTGTGCTGCATGAGAGCAGTAAGGGCTTTGTCCCGTGGCTTTGTCACTGTAGAGGTAGCCTAGTTCATATGCTTAATATATTACCATACAAAGTATTGCTGGGCCTTAAACCCATTTGTTCTAGTTAGCTTTTCTGGAAAAACAAATCCATTCCTAGAATGTCCTGGAATTTGAGTATTATTGAATTGTCCATGCATTCTCATACTAGATCTATAGATGCAGTTTTACAGAGGTTCAGAAACGAATTAACTTATTAAATGTATAACTTGTCTTTATTGCATGAACCATTGGCTCAATTCAATATTCTAAAATACAGACAGCATCTTGCCTTTCTCTATCACCTTCCATTGTCTGGCTGCTGCTCAAATGCATGCTGGCAGAGACATAATATCTCCAAGCACAGGCACAGGCACAGGCACACAGGCACAGGCACAGGCACAGGCACATAAAACACCAAACAGGACTAAAGTTACACTTAATCGCACTTCATGGCTCGTGGGAACGCCGTGACTACCCAGTGCTGGTACTTAAGGGACCACTGATGCACTTCTACCCCCCCTCCCAATGCCCTGTTTTGGGGACAGCATCTGACCTTTAGATGAATATAATACAAACTCAAGAGGAGCCCCCCCGACCCTCAGTAACCCTAACCTCACTGAAAAGAGAGAACTATCTTGCTGTGAGGCATCAAACTTACCTATACAGAGTCACCATTCCACCCTATAGCTAATGGGCAACCCTCTGTCTCTCCTTGTGTAACTCTCTCTCTCTCTCTCTCTCTCTCTCTCTCTCTCTCTCTCTCTCTCTCTCTCTCTCTCTCTCTCTCTCTCTCTCTCCCCTCATTTCGTTGTTTATCTTTTATCCTATGGACCATGCCCTCATTCTGTGGGATGCATATTTTTAATCCGCCCGGGGGGATTATGTAAGGGACAGGCTGGGTTTAGTGATTAAAGTACAACATATGGGAGACATGTCCGAACGGGGGGAGCTCACATTTGACAGGACGACCAGTAGGTGTGGACACAATAGTGTCGGTTAAATCTCCATAGTTATAGATTCATAGATTTATACTTTTTTTTACATGAATCAGTGCTATTGGTCACCCTTTACATCTGTCTGTAGGTTTTACAAATATTAAACCAGTGAAAAGTATTAAGAAGAGCTTGTGAGTAAATCTCGTAACTCGATTGGATCCTCAAAATGTCGGCAAAACGTCATAGCTCCACCCCACCTCCACTTCACTCAATTGTAGACCAATACACAGCAGTGGGGGGCAGTTGTTTGTTTTGTCTGTGGTTGTTTGCAATGCAAGTGCTGCAATGCAAGGCTAAAGAACAGGTTGTTTGAATAAGTACAGCTTTATTTACTAAAGAAACACTAAGTCTATAAAGGCTTATGTTTTATGTATTTGAGGCCTGAAACGTGGGAGCAGCGAAGAAAACTTTGTAACCTAACCGTCAGTGGATGATAACATAATGCGATGCACTAACTTCCTCAGATGCGGCCGTTCTTATCAGTAATGGACAAAACATGTTTCTCGACGTTCGCTGTTCAAAAACCGTATAACTCCATTTGAGCTTGATTTTGGTTAAATATTAATAATATAATGGCACATGCAAGTAACGGACCATATATAGACAATACCAACTTTGACAAAGCAGTGTTCAATTATTTTTTTCATTCCATTTTTCATACGAAAACTAAACATATGGTCTTTGACATCTTGAGAAATGATACAAAATCAAAGGGCCATGGCCCTATGATTTTGTGTAATTTCTGTCATTACTATGTGTGCACGCATACTCTAATCAATTCCTGTCTCATAACATTTACAAATCAACTCAGGTACTCAATAATTCATAAATGTGTGCATTCATAGTTCATAGTTGAGAGTTTTTCTTGATATTGACTTCTTTCCACAGAGCCTCTCTTTGGTTGAACATTTAAGGACTCTGACCGGGTTCTTCGTGTCGAGCCACTGAACAACAACCGCTCATTCCTCACAAGGAATCCCGTAATGTCGCCATTATCAAAACGGGCCGACACGTTTGAAAATGAATTGGAGACAGTGGTGTGCGTGGAGTGTGAAGCATGCCGGTGCGATGCTGTGCGCCACCGGTTATGCTAATCACACAGAACCCAGGGAATAACAACAAGAGTACATTATTCAAATGCTGCCACACATTTCCTACCCTTTCCATTCTCCTGTTTCACACCGAGATATGAAACCCCCTGTCACCTTGGCACAGTGATTTGAAGGTAAAATAACGTGCGAGAACAGCTTGTCTTGTCTCGTTCTTTGGATCACTGAGTGGTTGGGAGAAAAGAGAGGTTACATGGGCCGCAGTGACTGCTCCTGATGGGTTCTGCCTGCTCCCTTGCAGGGTTGACACCGTCATCAGTGAATAAATGTCTGTGTAAATGGGTGAATGTGAGGGACTAGTTGTAAAGCACTATGAGTGGCCACAGTTTAGAGAAGTGCTGTATAAATGGTCCACTACTTTTTTACAAATATTTACTATACTCTTTAGCAGACGCTTTTATCCACCATTAAGGAGCAGGCAGGGCTTTTTAGGCATCTTGCTCAAGGGTAGAGAACCTTTTGACTGGGAGTCAAACACCGTAGCCTCTGACTGTCCTGTAATGTGCCCTTGTAATATACTGTATGTCTGTGAAGAGAAAACTGGCGTAATTCTCTTCTCACACACACACACACACACACACACCCTCGTCTTTTAATGCTGCTTCACACTCTGTATTTGCACACCCTGTTGAAGCACGGTGGATGAATGTGTCACTGTTGTTCTTTGTTAGTGCTCCATTCTGGGGTTCAGTACCTTGCTCAAAGTTGGTGTTTTGAGTTGTGGTGGATGTGGGAGAGTTTGGCTTCTTCACTACATTTGCCCTTCCTATATGTTGGACATTCCCATTGAGCCCATTTATTCTTTCCACATCTCGCCCACACACTCAAAATCTTTATTGTTTCAAGAGTGAAAGAGCCCATTTAAACTACTCCCTGTATGGCATTTTTCAATGTGCATTGACTACAAATGTAAGATTTGTTGATGCCTAGCGGCAAAAAGCACCAAATAGCGAAGGTGAATGTTGCTATCAATACAAAATGCTCCATGGGGAAACTTGACCTATATGACTGTATTATGCTAATGCTGGAAACACTCCGGATTCATGGCTCGGCTGACTGTATCTTAAGCACATCTCATAAGAAGTGGCATGCCGGCCTCCCCTGTGGTACAAATGGGCTGTGTGTTAGAATCGCATTACATTCACATGCAGAGAGTCAGGTGTGACCCAACCCTGAACCTTCTCCAGTGTGTCTGCTTCGCTAAGTGCCAGGCACAACTAATATAACCCCCTGGGATATGAAACAAAAAGTAGATAATAATAATAATAATAATAATAATAATAATAATAATAATAATAATAATAACAACAACCCTAACCCTAATAATTTTCCCCATTATTATTATTATAAAAGGGATTGCCAGCAGATCACTCTAAATAGTCCTCACGACGTCTCATTAATGTGGTAGCCTAGTACGTATTTTCATGAGAATGCACTTTTTTGCTTTTTCAGTAAACAAAACGAAAAACTAAATTACAAATTGAGAACAAATACAGACGACACATGGCCCGAGCAGCAGCCCACTGGAGCTAACTGTTGTGATAGCAGAGGCTGGGATCTGGGCTCTGTTTGTGTGATTAGTTTCCTGGGATAGGGGGTGGCGAGGGGCACATCCGTCGGTGTGTGTTACAGGAAGATTACAGTCAACCCTGCGGCAGGACTTGGAGGCTTAGTCATCAACCAGAGATTGTTTTTTCCAAGTCTTTATCTCAGTCTACATCAGCAGGAGCCACAACAACAATGCACCCGACATGCCCATAATAATACAGCTTTTCTGGAAATAATTCCTGAAATGACCTGGAATTAGAGTATGACTGGACAGCAGGGCACATACATACAAGTCAAGACTAAACCCTCCCAAATCTGTTGAACAGTGAAGTGAAGCTTCTGGCAAGGTCCGCATTCAATGTTCTCATACAGTCGTAAAAATAAGAGAGAGAGAGAGACAGAGACAGAGACAGAGAGAGACAGAGAGAATGTCACCATCATCATTAACATGTATATTAACAGTAATAAAGGAATATCATATAGATCATATATAATTATGCAGAGTCCTAGCACTTTGCAGCAGTATCTAGCTTGCTCTGCAGCTCACTGGCTTCTCCAGTTGTTGTTCCAGGTCCCCTCGCTGCCCACTGGTGCCTGTGGGTAATTAGCGGTGCGACTTTCACAAGAACGACGGCGGTGAACGCCTCCATTCTCTGGCCATCTTGCTGCTTTGTGAACTAATGTGTTGTTCTCAGTGGTACCCCGTAGTCAACTAGCCTTGTGAGGCCATCCTGATCTCACAAGTTCACATTCTGTTTCTCTCTGGTCTCGAGCCCACGTTGACCAATTGTTAAACGGAAGGCTTTTCTCAAAGGAGATGATGTTTTTGCTTTACTCCCAACCCGACTTCGACAAGAGCGAAGAGAGCACGAGCATAGCACTCAGTTATATAATCCGATTGACTGTAGTATGGGCCCTGCCCATATTTGGAAATCAATTGCAATTGCCCAGCCAAGGCCAGACTGATTCATTGCGAAACGCAAACTTCAATATCTGGATGGTGTCACAAGGCTGGTGGTCAACAACAACGACAATAGAAGCTTAGAATAGAAGTCAGTGGTCAGTTGCTTTGCTCTCCTGTGTAGTTCTGAAAGTGAAATAATAGAACAATTTAAAGACATCCACGGTAAAGGATGTGAAATATGAAACTGAAACCTGGCTGTATGCACACCAGATTGGTTTGAATGATCTGTGTCTTTCTCTGCATCAACAATGACTCCCCAGAATTGTGCTGTACATTACTGGGATTAAACAAAGTGTATATTATATGAGTTATGGGGATTTTTTGCAGACAAACTGTCAATACCAAAAACATATTAAACACTAGCACAGTAACAAGAATATAGTTAGAAGAATGCGGTTTAATTAACATTCAATCAGCGATCACAATTCTCTCTTTTGCCCTCTAACTGTGTCATCCTTTCCTCATTAAGTCTGTGGCATCCTATTCTTATCCTCTATAAAAGTGCGCCATATGACAGATAATTCAGAAGCGGTTGTAAAATGTTGGCTTTGGAATTACGACCTGCGTCCCAGAATTTATAGTGTTTTGTTTTATGTGAAGCTCGGTAATGTACTCACTGTTTAGCGGGCCTATAAAATCCCATATGGGAGATGAATTCATCTAGCTCTTTAAACTATGAATTGGAGCTTGGTCGATAAACCACGGTATCGCCGTCATGCAGCCCTTTTTCCTAATGGGATAATAGTCATGGATTCTGCTGAAGTCACATTCTTTATATTGAACGTGACAGTCGTCATCAATCAATAGGTTTAAGATGATATCTGATGTTCTTGTTCAATGAGGTTTTGTTTTTTGACAGGTTAACCCACATCGTTTTACTTCATGGGGAAACAACGCCTATTCCTTTCCTTCTTTAATTGGCACCAAAGCATTAGAATTGCAATTTGGTGTTTAGCTTAGTCAAGGGTTTTCACTTATTTATGACACTTTGCGAGCGGTTGCCTGTATTTGCAGTGCCCCCAATGAATTTGGTGATTTGATGCTGTTGCATCAATAAGAATAATGCCATGCTGGCATGGCATTATTCCCGCTGAGCAAGATGGACCTTGCGTTTGAACCATACCGGGGTCCATAGTTTGCGATTATACTCTCCCTAGGTTCAAGTGGTGCTCTGGTCTCCTCTTACTTCCAAAAACACACGTTTGGGACATAGCAGTACCTTCCTTATAACAAGCATCTGATCCCTGGGTAAATTAGCCTTGTATTAGCTGCTCCAAACTCTAAACAATCTTCAACTTCACAGAGTAGCACCAAGCCATTTTCTGCGGCCCAGCGGAGGTACCTGCTGCTGAGCACAATTCTCCTGCCCCATTGTGCTCGGCAGCAGGGGTTCCCCGGTGCAACACGGTGTTGGAGGACCAGAGGTCACACAAGTGGGATTTGTTGGTCGATTAGTTTCCTGAGACAAGAGCAGGAGCCCGTGGTACCCTGGGGGAGAAGAGGAAGCCAGCGGACAGAATAAGATGAGTGTTATATGTGTTCTCATACTGAGCTCCTGGCAGCACCGTCATGCATTAAAGGCCCCATGAAATGAAAAATACATTTTCCCAGTGTTAATCCCTTGCCTCTGTGTTAAATGTTCATATATCTCTTGTTATATGCCAAATATATGTTAAAAAACAAACATTTTTTGAGTATATTTACATTAAAATCCCTGTCTTTTCTCTTCCTGTGAAACAGTTTCAAATGTTTGATGACTCTCCTGAACTCAGGGGCGTTTACTAATTTAGCGTCCAATGAAAATGCTTCAGCTCCGTTGCGGGAGATGAGCCTGCCTCTCTCCATCACCAGCAGCACTGCCGGTCGGCCTCGAACATACATATATGGGCTCACTCCAACGTCTTCATTATGGTTGTCTTCTTCCTCATTTTCATCCCTGTCCGATTCATCCAAGTATACGTCTGCAAAAATCAGCAGGCGTAGGCGCGGGTGGTGGCGAGAAGTCCTCCACAACAGAGAGCAGGCTGTCGTCATGGCTTTCCATGTTGAGCTGCTAGCTACTGTCAATCTGGCGGTGCATTCATCGCTATTGGCTACTGTAAACCAGGGATTAAAAAACAAAATGTTTTTCAGAAACATTTTTGCAGAAACGTTATTTTTCCATTCCGTTCCAGTGTTCCCAGCTTCTCCTCTAATTAATAACCGGTTAGACCCTTATAAGAGAACGGTTAATAACGTTATTTTTAACATGTCATTGCCTTTACAAAATGATGTATATATCGATAAAAGCATAAAATAAATAAGCATCTGAAAGAATAACAGGTGGTCTGGGAAATACTGCGTGGGCAACAATTACATCACTTCCGGAATACAACTTCCTTTGAAAATGGATCCGCAATAACATTTCAAGAAAAGTTAATTGGAGCGATAAATAACGTTATTAACCGGTTATCTAAAATTGAAAATAGCGCTTTCACTCGGGAACAACTGAAATTGTTTTTGTTCCTGTTTTTTGATTACATTCATCCTAAAATATTGTTTGTTTCCGGTTTTCGTTTTCGTTCTTTAAACCGTTTCTAATCCCTGCTGTAAACACCAATCAACAAGTCCCTCCCTGGCTACGTGTGTTTTTCACAGGAAATACGTAAATATGCAGACTCACATAGCACTCTGACTTCTGTTACATGGGGCCTTTAAGTGGAGCTTTGAGGGAGGATGTCCCAACTAAACATTTCTGATAGAGTGCATTTCAGTGTGGCTGCTTTTAGGAGGTACAGTCAAAGGATGTACTCAGCTTCTGGCAGTAACAGTTGACAGAGTGTGGTAAACTTTTGTAGATGACAGAATGAACAGTGAACCTCCTCCCGTACCTTTAGTGAGCAATGGCTTTGGTTACATTTGTTTTTTGTTCAGTTCTGGAGCGGTGAGGTTTGGCTGTGGGCCTATCATCTATCTTACCACATGCACCTCATGTTTTACAATCGTTCATTGCATTTTTTGGCAGTCTAGATAGCAGCATACAGTTTTGATGTGCATTTCCGTGTGTTTTGATGTGGATTTTGGTTCGGACAGTTTGACACACAAAGGCTGCTTTCAGCCAATCGGTGATCTTTTATTTAAAGCTGTCTCCACGCCACTTTATGTCACACTCTGTCACTTGAGCCTCCCACGGGAGGAAAGCTTTGTTCAATGTCAGCTAAAGGAACCAAGCTACGAAACACTGTCGGAGGATTGTTTCATTTTACAAATCTTACGAGAAACCTTTTGCCTGCTTTAGGTTGCCTTGTGTTATCGTGTGTCTGACATTCTGAATTAAATCAAAAAACAACCAAAGTGATTAAAAAAACACGGTCAAGTGTTATGTTGAAGGTTTTAATTGAAACACTTTCAACGCAGCCTGAGTGAGCTGGTGTCTTTCTCAAGGACATACTGCATGTCAGGGTGACATGCAGTATTTTATAGTGATCTATGCTGCAACCTTTCCAGCCTGGAAACTCACCAGCCCAGCACACTTGATGAATGAACTACCTAATAAATAATCTTTAACTTAATATACAGATACATTTTTTTCCTTTGTATTCATGTTTTCTAGCATTGGCTCACTGCCTGGCTGGTTGATTGGCTCAATAAATGGATGGATGAATGTAAAGAAAATGATTATTATTTTGATTAAAAAAGATAAGACAAAAATCATTGACAAAACATTGAATAATAGCTGAGCATAATCCACACACACACACACACTTAGAGATGGAGGGGGTGCAGCAAAAAGCCACTATGCCACGCCCATGCACCCATTGGATGCTTCTGTACTTTCAATACTGTCTATTGACTTCTTCTCCCTTCAGTCGCAAATCAGAGTCTCAGCCGCCGGGCTGCATTGCGAGGGGCTTAACTGAGTCATGGTGCGGCAGCGGGTTTTATTTCCCTTATCAGCGCCGACCTGCGCCGCGTTTGCCCAAGAGCACGCTAATCTCCCTGGGCGATAACATTGACCCGGGGCCATTGATTGTGTGGCACGCGAGGGCCAGATGCCTTTGGAACAGGGCGTCGGGACAATGTATGCATGCGAGCGCTGCAGCTCCACCACCGCTGGCGCCCCTTCGAGCCTCAGCTTGCCTGAGCCAAACACTTATTACAAACTATACGTTATCCAATGGAGTACTTTGGGAGACAATGTGTTTGTATTCGCGGCTGAGTTCCGGTGGCAAGGATTGTGTCTTTTGCGGTCTGTTGTATGATGAGGGTCCTGTAAAAAATAAATAAATAAATAAAGTGTATTTTTGCATATTGCGTATGCTATGTTATTATTGCTGTTGCCATGTCAACCCCTCCTGACCAGACCTCACATGATGTCCATCCGGCAGGTGTGACTATTTTATTTTTACACCAGCGTGAATCCTATTACAGCATCTTCCTTGGAGCAGAATTTGCCGTTCTCCACTATGTCTTTAAAGAGTTAGGGTTGGACACAGATGTCTTTTAAGTGAGATGTAGCTGGTGAGGGTAGTGCTGCCGTCATGGAGATTTGTAACAACAACATGTTGCTCCACGGATCGAGATGCGGCCGCGATTACGTTTGTTGCTCTCTAACGCACCTGACCGATGGGAATGCACAGATGGGAGCCCACTAAAACGAAGGCCATCTACTGTCTGGATAATGGAGCTGAACACGTTGAACTGGACAAGGGTTGTCACTGGTGGCCGTGGCGAGCGATTCTCTTGGCCAAATTGAAGGCCATTTCAGTTTGGAAATATCCACAGTAGCAACTGGGAATTTGTATTATTTATGTCTCCTCCAGATAAGTTAAGGCTGGATAATTGAAAGGGAGTGTGTATTCATTTAAACGCTAACTTCCTCTTTATATGCACCAACCTGCACCAATCAAACCACATGAAATAAACATTAGTCAAGATTTAAAAAATATCGACATTGTGTTTCTGCTGTGTTTCCTGTCTGTACTTGTCTGTCTGTTAAACCAGCAGCCACTGTGTAGCTTATGTTGTGGTGATTGTAGTAAAAACAAATGTATGCAAAAACACTTCACAGTTTGGCCTATTTGTGACACTAACATGTGCTACAGCTCTGAAGTATAATTTTAACACTTAGCAAAGTTTCAACAAGTTTCATCATCTTGAGTGAACTTTTTCAACAAAAGCATTTGGTAAGAAGGCATCAGTTGAATCAATATGTATTCATTATAATTCAGTGCACTGAAATGAAAAGAGCCTTCAATTTTCTGGACTATTACACTTGTCTCTAATGCAGCCCCCTTTAAAAGAACAATAAACCATACAAAATACCTCTCACCTGAAGTAAAACCAAAGTCAAGCAAGCCTCATGTGATCCTAAATAAAATGGCATTGGCAGTGATAACATTATATTAAAACATGTATTTAAAAAAAAATGGATGGATTATATAATTCATTGATAGTATAGGCCCTCTAGTGTTACTGCAGTAGTCCACCAAGATATTTAATTTATTAACTATTATTATTATTATTATTATTATTATTATTATTATTATTATGCTATGATTAAAAGGTGGATTATACTATACTGTTTTTTTACACTTTTTTCTTAAACCTGTCGTTTTTTTAAATGCAGCGGTCCCTTTTGTTAAACATTTTATTTTGGCCATAGGGCTCAGACAATCTTCATAATAGTTATATTTTATGTGGTCAGGGGCAAAGAGACTCTCAGCCATGGGTGTGATATTAATATTGCAGGGGACTGTCATTGTTCTATGTGTCAGACAGATTGCTCCCTCATGACGAGGATGCATCACTTAGTCCCTCGTCCGAATGTCTGCCTGCCAGGGCAACAGGCTATTAACCTAGCTTAGTCACCTCATGTGGAAATAAAAGCAGGTTAAATGATGAGCTTTGGGCTGACAAATGTTGACAGGTTGAAAACATGTCAAACAAGCATCAATTTGTTTTAGTTTGTAAGAGTAGTTTTCGAAATTGAATTGTTGAAAGCAGAATGGTTGCGCTTCATGCAAATGTTTACTAAATAGTTAACTCTTTAAATAATTATCCCTTAAATCACATTTAAGTGTTATTAAATGTGACTTCAGGGATGCTGTGAATGATTGCAACTTTATTACTTTTCACTTTAACTGGCCATTACATCTTATTCCATTGTTCGACGAACAAAAGCCAGCTAGTATCTGACAAAGCGCTTCACAAAAGCGCTCGGCAGAGACAAACATTTCTTACAGGGCTTTCTTGGATGCCAGTCAAAATGTTTGTTTTTTCTTTTTCACAGAAAAAGCACAGCATGCACGCCGCACTGTTACACAATGCATTTAAAAAAAGCAAAAAAAGCGGCCAATTATAGAATGAGGAGTCGCCATTTTGTGGTTGAATTTGACTCTGATGAGGAGCGTTGCCGTCGGAACGTGGGACTGTTTAGTCTGTTGGAGCAGGTTAGCTGGAGAGCTGACTGGCACACAGCTGCTGTTAATCACCATCATTAATCCATCCATCAACTATCACGTGCCTCATATCGCCTTGTGACGCCATACTGTTGGTATTGTTGTTGTTGGTTTTCTGTGCCGTCGTTTTTTTTTAAAATTCTGCTCAGCCCTTTTTCTCTTTGGCCCTATGAGTTTAATTGATCTGCCGCCGTCTTTTTTTTTTGGCACGGCTTCGTGAAATGATCGCAATCCTTGGCAGCAGCCAGGGAGTATGAAAGGACAGGAACGCAGTGCAGTCTGGGATTTTTAACGTCACTGATGTCACTCGTCTAGTATAATATCATGTTGTAACGCGCCACCAAGAGATTTCATTTATTAAGGTCATTAAAGGGAATGGTTTCCAGGCAACATGGTGGCATGTTTCCTTTGGATGATCACGTGGTACATTGAAAGCCCCGTCTGCAGTCGGTTCAAACATTACATTTTACATTTTACATTTAGGGCATTTAGCAGATGCTTTTGTCCAAAGCATTTTACAATAAGTACATTTCAATAGAAAATAAAACAACAATATATCTCTGTCGGTAGTACACTTGTATGTGTACTATGGGTACAATGAGCTTGAAGAACGGACATAGGTCCGTGTGTGCAAGGATGGTGCTTCACTAGTTCAGTGGGTTTTTGTGTCCTCTGCCTCACCATCTAATACAAAAATGTTTTTCATACTGTAACCTTTTGCCGCAGTTAAAAAAAATGACTTTCTTCTTGCCTATAATGCTTCAGCAATAAATAGTCTCGCCTTAAAAGGTGCTAAAACACGCGTTCTTATTATTCAAAAGAGCACTTGACTTCCTTGGCAGATGGTATGCTACAAAGAGCAGAAACTATCACATGATTGCTTTCCATTGACTTGCTATTGACGTGCTATTTTTGGTGATTGTATTTTGGCTCAGCTGAAAATAAAATCAAACTTGACCAAAATAAATGTTTGGGTTTAATAAAGTGTTTTTTGAAGAGGAATTCAAATGAATTTGGTTGGATCTGGTGACAAAGATGCCTATTCAGAAGAAAATGCACAAATGTGATTCGTATTATATATTATTTTTATATATAATATTATATATAAAAACATATTATAATATTATATTTTGTATTATCATTCTGTGAACTGTGTGAAATATAATCGAGAACCATCCCTACAAACAAACAAACAAACAAACAAACAATCAACACATTAAAAAAGGCCCAAACTCGCATACCTCAACCCTTTTATTTGCGGTGGCGACTACATTGATCGGGAGGCAGTTGGAAGTGATCCATGTTTGTTTGTGTTTTCTGCAGGCTAAGATGCCTGGTGAAGCAGCTGGAGAGAGGGGAGGCGTCTCTGGTTGACCTGAAGAAGAACCTCGAGTATGCCGCCACCGTCCTCGAATCCGTCTACATTGAGGAGACGAGGTAAGAAGGAGGAGCGAACCCAGGCTGTAGGCGACCTCAACGCTAACAAAGGTTTCCTCTACAGCTCCACCCCGAGTCGTTCCAAATGCAATTTTGTCTCATGCAGAGAGACGTAGCTGCACAGCGCTGATAAAGCTGTCGTTCAGAAACGTCTACAGAACCGCTCTGCAGAAGTCATGTTAGGACGTCACAGTTTGATCTTTCAAACCGATTCGATTGTGTTGTGTGTTTTTTTTTTTGTGTTGTAAACCAAGGTTGTTCATTTTGCTCTGTGTACAAACGCCAGGCCCCAGCCCTGCCAGATACTGTATGATCTGGCTTATGGAATTATGTAAGGCTGTAATCATCTGCGTGGAGCCAGATTATGATCGGCTCAGAGCGCCATGACAACAGCAGGATAATGAGTGAACCATCCAGTGGGGCTCTGTGGTGATTGGCCCCCGCTGACGACCGGCGGGCCCTGGAAATGTCCCTACCGCAGTATAGACTGCTGGGATAATAGTGCAGTCATGTCATTAAAACTGAGATGAAGTCAGAGCCATGGTGCTTTAAGAAGCTTGTGACGTGTTGCATTCATGTCGCTACTGACGGTGACTTTTAAAGCCTGTATATGTGACATACAGTATATGACAATTAATTGAAGATTTCTTTCTTTCTTTCTTCTTTTTTTTTCTTTGTTCCTCCCTTACATCCTACCTCCCTCTCTCATTCCCTCCCTCCTTCCCTTTCCTTCCCTCCTTCCATTTCCTTCCACCCGCGCTCCTGCCCTCCCTTCCCTCCCCTCCCCTCCCCTCCCTCCCTCCCTCCCTCCCTCCCCCCCTCCTTCCCTTCTCCTTCGCTCCAGACGCCTGGTGGACACGGAGGATGAGCTCAGCGACATCCAATCGGAGTCGGTGCCGTCGGAGGTGCGTGATTGGCTGGCGTCGACGTTCACGCGGCAGATGGGTCTGATGCTGCGCCGCACCGAGGAGAAGCCGCGCTTCCGCAGCATCGTCCACGCCGTGCAGGCCGGCATCTTTGTGGAGAGGTGGGGAGAGCCTCGCCGTGTATCACCCCCAGCCGGGGAGACCTGGGAGGGGTGTGGGGAGGAGGGGTGGGAGTTTGGCGGAGGAGGAGGAGGGAGGAGGAGGAGGAGGAGGAGGAGGAGGAGGAGGGGCGGGGCGGTGACACTTCAAATGTCAGCCAGATGAAATGGCTTGTGAAGTGACAAGCACACTTGTTGTTTTTGTGCGCGCGTGCACGTGCACACATACACACACGTGCACACACGCACACACACACACACACACAGTTGAGTGCCAATGGGCATAGATAAAAACACGTATAGAGGCTCACACACACACATACAGACACACACACACACACAAATGCGTTCACAGTCGAGGGCCAATGGGCATAGATACACACAAATACAGTCACACTCAGAATGTGTGTACACACACACACACACACACACAGGGAACACACACACACCACCACACATACCTACAGACAAACAGACAAAAACACACACACAGGCAGTGCAAGACAAACAGACCTACGCGATCATTGATCCACAACTTGTTGTGAATTAATAGGATCTTTAATAATTCATACATTGTGTTGTTTTCACCCTAACAATATTACCTCTGCCAACGGGATAGCCACAGCAGAGCCAGTCCAAACATTACATTTATGTCAACCTTATGAGGTTTTTCAGGAGGGAATATAAACATTATTCTGTGTTTACTGTTACACAGCTGCCT